>LPNX010184068.1:723158-832038 GCA_001517045.1 Pseudotsuga menziesii
TGCCACTGACAAATACAAAATAGAGTACATACAATATAGGGAAGAATCTCATAGCTCGTCAACGTTACTTGCAACTGTCATTATTCATCCTCCGTGAAAAAATCACCATCACTGTCACTGTTCTCTCCTCCATCCTCCTCGTCCTCTGTACCCAATCCAAGATCTACTGGAGTGGAGGATGACCCCTCAAGAGGTTCATCATCAAAAGTGACTAGCTCTAGCACTGGGTCATTAAGATCCATGTTGGTTAATGCCAACTCCACGTTGCCATCCCAACCCGTATCATCAAGAAACACATCCCACATCTTTGTCTTTCCCTTTATCCATTCCTGCCTCTGCCTATAAATAAGACGATGATTGATGTGCACATACAATGTTGCATATATCGTCTCGGGGAAAGTATCAGCGAGGGTCCGAAATATAACTTCTCGGTCGTATTAGCAGAAAATCTCGGAAAATGTCGCAAGACCTCAAAAATATACATAAATAATCCACGTTGCCATCCCAACCCGTATCATCAAGAAACACAACCCACATCTTTGTCTTTCCCTTAATCCATTCCTGCCTCTGTCTGTTGCTAAGATGATGATTGATGTGCACATACAATGTTGCATATATTGTCTCGGGGAAAGTATCAGCAAGGGTCCGGAATATAACTTCTTGGTTGTATTGGTGGAAAATCTCGAAAAATATCGCAAGACCTCAAAAAAATACATATATACCCATTTTTTCATTTTTTTTAAACATCCAAAGGAACAACAGCATCAAATAGATACATTGCTACATAAATATGATGATACAACTCATAAATAAGATGCATAAGATGTCAAGTGGTCACATATCGTTACTAAACTGAAAATTTTGAAACATGTTCTTGATAGGATGATACAAAATCACATCAAATGCTCAAAATAAATGTATCTCATGAGATGAATCATCATGAGGCCTCTAGATATTAAATAGTACATAATACAATGAAAATGAAAGGTCATAGGAATATGAATCATCGATTTCCTCTACCCCTTTTATGGGTAAAGGGCACTACTCTTCCACTGCAAGCAGTAGGTGGTCGTGGAGGTACTCGAGGTGAGCTTGGAGTGGAAGCTTTAGAAACTTCATACCCCCAAACTTCATACCCCCAGCCACCTCAAATTTCAAAATCCCCATTAACCATGTTGGACCATTTTGATATATTCAACCTTACATGGTATAATGGTATATAGTATATACATGAGTAGATTTTGCATATTTAGTCTCTAATGGTTTGGAATCTTAAAAATAGATATAGTTTTTTTAAATTTTAATATTTGATGTGATTTTTAGTAAACCAAGTCTAAAATTCAAACTAGTTCGAGTTCGAGTTGACCCTCGATCTATTTCGAGTCCAAGTCCAAGTTTTAAAGCGTTGCGGTAAACTGCAAAAAAGTTGCTCATTTCCCCATTTTATAGTGATAAAATTAGTGAGTAATGAAATTACAAAAACTATACATGTGTTGGAAAATTTATGTATCTTGTAGAATATATCCGAAATATCGACAATACATCGGAAATGTCGCAATTTTTTAATTCCGATATATTGGAAGGGAGAAAGACTCGACGTATATCCAATATTTTTTATATATCGCCAATATGTGCAACACTGGCACATACACCATTGCCTCTGCCCTAGATTGCTCAAGCCTGCTCTTCCTCAAACTGTACAAGTTCCCATATGTGCTCCAGTTCCTCTCTGCCCTAGATTGCTCAAGCCTACTCTTCCTCAAACTATACAAGTTCCCATATGTGCTCCAGTTCCTCTCACAACAAGAGGATGAACTAACCTGAGAGAGGACTCTCATGACTAACTGTTGTAGAATAAGGCATGATGCCCCATGAGTTTCTCACCAACCATAGGGCTTTTGACCCCCCTGTTTCCAAGAGCTCCAAATCTGCAAGTGTCAATGGAGAACTCTATGAAGCCCTCCACCTCCCAAAGGGATGCTCTATCATGATATATCCTTCTAAATGCTACTTTCATCCCCTGCGAAATCTCTCCACCATGTGAGGAGGAAATCTACGAGAGGGACCACCATTGAGGGGCCACTAGTAGACAATGAAAAACTAGGAAGGGAGGTACCACCAACAATGGCATCCCTCCCTTTCTTTTGACCTTTTCCAGCTTCCTTTGTTGATTGAGCCATCACATCCTTGAACTAAATGAAAAACCATGCTGATGTGTAAAAATATCATTCCTCTAGCTGCCAAATGTGTCTTGAATGCATTTGCAATCCCTTCCTTGCCTTGTTTAACCCTTCACCTACAAAAGAATGCACTCTTAACAGCTCTCAACCTTTAGGAAGAATAGCAAAAAGAATGAGTCGGTATATTTAACTCACGGGAACTTTTTTGAAGAGGACATGTGTCCTAAAATTAGGAGACATTAGGGCACGTGTCTAAGACCTTCCCAAAACGTGTCCGACACATTCCCAAAATGTGTCCCATGTTTTAGGACACGCTAAAACCCATGCCCGACACATATTTGGGTGTGTCCTGTGCTCGACACATTAGATATGGGCACGAGCCCCTAAAAGAGTGTCTTGTTACTTAGAGCCTAAGCTATGTATATCAGGTCTAGTAGTTATCATAAGAAACTAATTTGTGGTTCTTAGTACCTAGCTAAATGTTAGAGAAGTTGAACTAGCGTGTTTATGTGCCAATATATATAATATTGGACTACATCTAACCACATCAATATTTTCCCCAGTTGGGTGTATTTCACCAAGTTTGGTAGTGTCAAATTTAAGTGCAAATATGTTGGTCATTGCAATGGAGTTCAATTCAAAGTGCAACTCACTGAGGCAGAGATCAAAGTTCTAGGGTTCAGTTATAGCAGAAAATTCTAGAGATTCGGGGTTTAGGTACGAATGCAAACTTCATTAGTAGAGCAAGGGAAAAAGGCATAAAAGAAGAACATAAAACAAGGGATTAAGTGTTCCTGAGTACCAAAGGTGCCTATGCTGGAAGATTTCTATTGTCCTAACATTTGCTAATTGACCTAGTTTGATCTGTAAACTGCAGTGCATATTCCACTAGAACAATTCATCACAACAAATCTTACAATATTCTGAAATTCCTTATTATGAAGTGTTTTGCTTTAGATTTTAGATTTTATTCTTATTGAAGAAGCTAAGCAAATAACACACCATCTAGACAAAAAACACAAGATGTACCCTAGGAAAATCCAATACAAGAACAACCTATTGAGAATTAGAGCAAGCCAACCATTAAACATTCACTCAAATACTGAACCATGTGAACACAAGATAACCTGAAACCTCACATTGTGTTGATCTCACATCAATGATACATTTTTCTCTTATAATAGAATATAATGAGCCCCCTTTATATAACAATAGGGTGACCATAACAATCATGCCATAATAGGAATTTATGTTCAACCATATGCATAACTATCTCCCACAATATCTCTCCTTAAATCTCTCAAGTGATCCTATGAGACCTGGTTCCGCCTTTCACACACCTCGAGCTAATGTGGCAAAAAATTTCAAGCCACTGGGTGCATCAATGGGTTCAAGTCTCGAGTCAAGTGTTGTCACCTGGAACTTGACTCCTTTGTTTAGGAAAACTCCTAATGAAACCAAGGGGGGTAGTCCCTAAAAGTTATTAAGGCTTACGTTCTAAGTTACGAAAGAGAAAGTTATTTAGGAGTTTTCGAAATGATTATTGAAAAAAAGACTTTGCAATTTAAAATTAAATCAACAACATGTAACAAATATAACCATCCATATAAGAATCACTTTAAGAAAATAGATTGTATGATGTACCAGTGCCAAAAAGTAGTCTGAAAATAGGAGTGTTGTTGTGATGAATGTTTTGCAAATGTACTTGGTCAGTTTTAGTTGTTAAAAGATGAGTTGATTAAAAGGGAGGGGGATTCCCAATATATTGAGAAGGCACAGGGAATATGTCCAGGCTCACGAAGTGTGGCTCCACACGAGAAAATGTGGGTAGATCGAAGTCACGAGGGTGTGTCCAACATTACCCCAAACGAGGATGTAGCCTGGCGGGGCCCCGCAGTCACTATCTAGTTGTTACCGCTTTCTTTGTAAAATTTGTCGACACAAGGTAAAATGGAGACGCTGGATTTTTATCTGTTGAGGGGAATTAATTTTAATTAGGTGTGTTTTTAATTAAATGTGGAAGATTATTGAATGCAACACTTCCGCTTTTGGTTATTCCAAAGCTCAAGTAAACCTGTGAGGGACAAGAGCATACACGAAAGAGGCGAAATATTTGTTCCAATTTTGATTGTGAAAAAAGTGAAACTAATTACTACATTATGATTATCTTTTCCCATACTCGAGCAAGCTCTTTCAGGTACTTTGGTAGAGCATAATGGGTTAGTATTTATTTCCCAATGAAAATAAAAGGAAAAGTAAGCAAACTGGTCGATATAACTTGATTAAAATTGCAAACTACTCTAAGAAATTAACATAAAGCAAATCACACAATGGGCAATATAGGCTTCCCCGAATGGGGGAAGAGGGGTGTGGGAGCTTTAAAACCCACTTGCTTTTTATTATGATTATTATAATGCTTTGAAGAAGTCCTCTTTATCCGTATAAGATTGGATAAAAGAGTATACAATTGTTTAGAAAGAAGAAGAAGAAAATAGAAGAGGGTTCCAAGGAACATTGATTTGCTCTAATTTGTCCAAAATGTGCACGGAATCCTCTCTACCTGCTATCAAAACACAAAAAAACCAACAAACTAATTAATTAAAAAAGGTGCCAAAATCACAATCAAAGTGTTTTGGACAAGTTAGAACAATTAGCAAAAAAATCTATGTTAAAACTAGATTTAAGAAAAACAAATAACTAAGAAGAATGGGCTTGTGATACCCACTTTCTTAAGATTTCGACAGCCTTTAAAGGGCAGCCAAAGGAAAGCACTTGCTTGCTTGATTTACTCTTTAGAACCAAAAGAAACTACTTACTTAGCAAGCTTTAAGATTTAGCAAAAATAAAAGTTTCTATGATAGATCTTCTTTGAAACTTTGAAAAGAAAGCGATAACAACTAGATAGTGACTGTGGGGCCCCATAAAGCTACACCCTCGATTGACGTAGTGTTGGACACTGTTGAAATTTAAGTGTTAGTAGAGTTTTAACACAAGTAGTAAACTTAAATGCATGAACATATAAATTCAAATTCATAATAGTTTTGCTTAATAAAATTTAAACTGTAATAAAACAAAAACATAATTTTCATCTCTCTAAACTTAACGCTCCATTAGTCACTACGTTAACGCTGCTCCTCGAGAATCATCAAATGCCATGTACAATAACAACATGATAAAATAATGTACAATAGATATCAACAATAAAGAATCATAACTAGTATTTGAATCAGCCTTATACTCGGATACCTTAGGTTGATCTTGTCACCGAAGGGAGAATTCAACTAGGCAAACTATTTACGTACCTTAAGAGAGAGCCTAAGAGGTGTAAAGTAGAAGCATACTGACCCAAACCTCCTTAGTTAACTATTATCACAGATCTTGTAGTTGCCTCGATAGATGAATCCAATACTGGATGGTAGAGGGGACAGGCAACCAAAGCCGCGACCTACGAAAACCCTAGCCCCCAAAAGATGGATAGTTGTCACGTCGGTTAGGGATTCCATAATTTTATGCCACTGAATGCCCAAGTGACAAAGGGGGAGATCCGATATTATCCTAAAAGGATAGACCTACAGTGAATCACCAGATCAGGCCCCAAAAAGGTGAATACATAAGGTGAGAGATGGAAATCCTAGATTTAAGAGATAAGCCACAATTCAAGGAATATTCAAGTACAAGTTTTTAAGGCTTATTGAAATGCTACTCAAATCTATCAGATCAGTGACTTAAAGAGTTTAAAACAGATCTAGGCTTGGTGTGTTTGTTCAAATGATCAGACCCGGGACCCTGGGGGATTTAATCAGAAATATGGAAAATACCTAGGACAAGGTCAATATGATGAAATTAGGGCTTCAACACACCTACTTGAGTATAAAAGGATTTGACAATAAATATACCCAAGTGAAACCGGAACAAGAACAGAGGGAAACTGGCTAGCAGACCAAAAAGGGGCGCTTTCTCCTAGACTGAAACCAATGCCTGGAGATGGGCAAAGGAATCCAAGCTTAACCTTTTTGAGGGAGAGGAGGTTTGTTGTTATGCCATACAAAACCCAGATCTCCAAATTTGCCAATTCCCAGTGCAAATTGGTCCGATGATATTTCCTAATGCTAAACGAGGGTTTTCAGTTAAGGAAATGATGGGCAATGCATGCAGAAAATAAAAGAAGGAGAAATTACTTGTGAGACATACCTAGATCTTGCAAATGACCTCAAAATTGATGAAGAATGTTGCTTCCTTAATCAAATGAACTTTCCCAGAGAGAATCTTGATGTTATTATGCTTTAGCCAATCACTCAAGCACCCTCTTCAACCTGCTCGATCAAAGAACAATCAGAAGATCAAACAAACGAACAGGATCTACAGAATACAGAGAGGACAAGAAGTAAAAATTCATTTAGAAAGAGACACTCCCTGAACTGAACACCCCAAGAGCCGGGTGAATGGTGAGTTGCCCCACAGATGCGCCCTCTCTCTCCTAGCGCGCCTCCTTTCCGGAAGATGAAGTGGGTAAAGAAAAAAATGCAAGATATCTCCTGACACAAGCTCAGTGTAAAAGAGCAACAATGTCAATCATCAGACCATCAAATCATTCACAAGATACACAGAGAGTAATCCCAGACAAATCTTCTTTGTTCAAATTCTGGTGCCAAAGCTCATGAATACAATGGAGGGGTCACCTCTCTTAAATAGTTTGAGAGAGACGTAAACCCTAAATCACTTTTACATCCAACGTTTGAGATTATAACATCATCAACGATGGAGATCAACAATACATAGATCAATACATGGATCAAGTGACTACGTCAAAGGAGGGGGCACACTCTGCTCAAGGATACCTCTCTAAAGTGAAAGTCACATTATAACATAAGGTGTGACATGAGAATACATAGGAGGGGGTCACTAGGGGCTTAATTAACCCTAGGCCCCTTTACAACTTCATAATACATGATATAACAATGAAATACATCATTAGCCAAGTTGAGGGGGCACCCCTTGGGGGGCTTTTCTCACTTGTTGAGCCAAGATAAAAATAATCCAGGCATCTGCTGGCTGAAAACTATTGGAGGACTCTCTGGTATGCTGAGACCATAGTTTTAAAAATCAGAATCGGCAGAGGGTCAACTCGGAATCGGAATCGGAATCAGTAATGAATCGGTCATAAATCGGCCGATTTGAATTTAATGAATCGGTTTGCTAAAAAATACATCAAATATTTAAATTTTAAAGGAAAACAACATTTTCAAGATTATAATCCATGATTCCAAGGCATTGAAGACAAATTAACCAAAACCTGCTCATGTATATACCATATAAGAGTCAATATATCAAAATGGCACAAAGTGCACTGTAATCTGAAGTCTGTGACTGTACTCTGTGCAATACATAAATGATAATACATGTAACATATCTAGGATACTAGAACAAAATACATAATCCATGAGGCCTAGGCGGCTAGGCCCTATATAGTAAAGGCTATATGGCCTGGAGAGTCCAAAAAACATGCTACATAATCAACTACATAAATGATAATACATCATCAATGATCATCATCAAACTCAGCACCAATACTAGAACTAGAAGAAGAACCAGAAGGACTAGCAAATGCATCATGATCTGGCTTAGTCTCGGGCTCCTCAGGATCAGAGTCATCTGCTAATGAAGTAGTAGTACTGGCTGAATGTCGACGTCATCGACGACTATAAGTACGAGGTCCTGATCGGCTAGTGCCTGCCATGCCTGGCACTGCTCTCTCAGCATCTACACCTGGATGAACTGATGGCATCGGCAGTAAAGGATCTGCATCCAACGGAACATCCAGCAAGTCCTCCAGCTCAACATCTATGTCATCACCAAACTCTAGCGGTTGGGTCTCCACTACCCATTCTGAGTTTGGATCTATATCATCCAACACAATGGGATCCGTATCAGGTCTTTTGCTCATCAATTGGTTGCACCTGAGTCGGAGGTTGTACTGCACAAAGACTAGATCGTTTAACCGTTTTTGCTCTAAACGGTTTCTCTTCTTTGTGTGAATCCGCTCAAACAAAGACCAATTGCGCTCACACCCAGAAGAGCTGCAGGTTTGACTCAGGACCCGTATTGCAAACCTTTGCAATAGTTTAGTATGGTTACCAAATGCCTGCCACCATTGTGCTACAAATGTGAAGAGTCAAGGTAGTTAATAACTTAATTCAACAATTTAAATTTTAAACTTAATTCAAGTTAGTTAATAACTTTAAACTTTAAAAACATAAGTTAATCAAACAATGGAAATGTTTACCTGGTTGGTCTTCCTCTCTTGAAATCTTAGCAACATTATTGGCAAAGGTACCTGTGGCGGCGGTGAAAGAGTTGATCTGTCGATGTATCTCCAATTGGTCCGCCTCATTTGCAACCATGCGCTCAAGGCAAGAATACAATCCATCTGCTACCTCCCCAGTCAGATCTGGATCAATATGCGCTCTATACTGATACCTTGGGTTAAGAAAATACCCACCTGCATGTATAGGGCGATGGAGTTGATTGTTCCATCTCCTATCAATGATCTCCCAAATAGGCCCATACTTGGCCACTCTATCTTTGTATGCTGCCTTTATCTGCTCCTTTGCTTGATCCATAGCTTCATAAATGTAGCCCATGGCCAATTTTTCCCCATCAACCAACCGCAACACCTTAACAAGTGGCTCAGAAATTGCCACAACCTCTGCTGCTATTTTCCAAAATGAAGAGCTTTTAATTCTTTTCTTGGTGTCTTTTCCATCTTGTTTGAGGGCCCATTGGGATGAATTCCATTCATCACTTGAAAACATTTTCTCCAAGTTTTGTGCTTGGGAAATGAGAGATTGCAACGTAAGGAAGTGAGTTGCAAATCTAGTAACTGCAGACCTAACAAGCTCCCTGCCCTGAGTGTGTCTCCTCATCAAGCTCAATACCCAACCGTGGTTGTAGATGTATTTGGTGATGCTTTTGGCATGCTCTATAGTGTCCTTGATCCAATCATGTTTGCATATGTCCTCAAGCATGAGGTCTATGCAATGTGCCGCACATGGTGTCCAAAATATGGTTTTATGTTTTTCCTCTAACATCTTACCAGCAAGAACATAGTTAGAGGCATTATCTGTGATGATTTGTACAACATTACTTGCCCCCACCTCCTCAACAATGGCATCCAAAAGACGAAATAATAGATTTGCATCTTTCACCTAATCAGATGCATCACTTGATCTCAAAAACATGGTTCCTCGTGGGCAAGAGACAAGAAAGTTTTTGAGAGTACGACCCTTCTGATCGGTCCATCCATTTGACATGATAGTGCATCCTGTTCTGACCCATGACTGTTTGAAGTCCTTCAAGTATTCTTCTATTGACACTATCTCTTTTTGCAAAAGGATCCCCTCAAGTCATGCATACTAGGGCCTTTGAAGCCCTTACCAGCAGCGATAACAGCATCCCACATAGGTTGGTAATAAGAAGAGCGTGCAGCATTGAACGGGAGATCAGCATCATACCACCATCTAGCTATGTACTCATAGGCAGCTTCTTTGTATTTCTTCTTCCAATGGTCATCTAAGGTGGGCTGAACATGTGTTGGAGGCATATGAGAAGCATTTGCACTAGCAGAGGATGTAAAATAGCTTTGAATGCCACCCTTCTTTTTTTATTTACCCTTCTCTTGTGTAGTATCGGAGGTTGCAACATACCCAAAAGGATCCCTAAAATCAGTAGAAGGGATAGATGAAGAGCCTTCAATTGAACCCAGAGCATAGGTCCCACGGCCACCCATCATTTCAGCGAGTCTCCTCTTCTTTCCTACTTCTTCCTCTATCTCCTTTTGCCCAGCCTTAGTCTCTTCAAACTTCTTTAAATATTCTTGCATATCAGCTCTAATTTGTCCAATGACATTTAGTGGAGCTTCACATGCCTTCACTTGCCCTTTAATGGTAGCCAAGTGTTGTTTAAGCCTGTAAATTCCACCACCCTTAATCAACTTCTTGCAATACTTGCAATACATAACCCCATCAACAACCTCTGCATGGGCCCATGCCAAATCTTTTGCTTTTGGGGCCATTTTGGAATCCAGATAGCCTGAGAGTTGAAACAACAACAAGCATTAATTCCTCAAAAAAAACATAATAAAAAAACAACATTAATTCCTCAAAAAAAAGTCATAATTACTTGCTGTAATGTTTGTTTTCTTCACTTAATTTTTAATATTTATATTTAAGCTTGTTGTAGCCTGTAGGCTGTACCTTTGTAAGCATGGGCATAAGGATAGAGACTCTAGTCATCTACAAAACTGTGGTAGTGAGAGGTACCTTTGTTAATGATTCTCTATGTTAGTTTGGTCATTAATTTATTGCTATTGTCACCTACAGGACTGTCTTTTAATTTGCTATCAGATCTAATTATTTAAACGATCTTCATATGTCTGGGAACAATATAAATTTTGGTATGAGTTGAATAAAATAAATTGTTTTGTCTGAGAATTGTGTGTATTGAAAAAGCATTGTGGAATAAATCTCGAATCACACCATAAACACAGTAAGATAACTCCATACATTAACTCAAACACAGTAAGCTAAAGGTAATTTGATTTTTTAGTTCTGTATATTATTTGTACCTAAACTTTATATGACTGTTAACTACTAGTAATGCTGATTGTTTTAAACTGGAATTTTGATATTGTTGTTTACCTTTTGACAATCAGTTGTTGGTGTAAGTGACCATAATTATTTCTTGTGGAAATGGCTGCTTACATCATTTGATTTATGCTCATGCTGTTAAACCTTAAAGTGTCGGTTATGTCATTGTCCAATGCAAGCCTGAATGTTGTGATATAGTGCAAACTAGAAGACTGTGGTAATGCTTTATTGCTTGAAGGGGGGACTGTTATGTTGATAATATTAAATAATTGGAGGTTAGTTGCTATTGGCTGCCATTGATCTAATATCTAGGTCCTAAGTTTGTAATACATAAAATAATAAAAACCATGTAATAGTAGACTGTAATACTCACTTGTTAGTGCTAGACTATAGTGCTGGAAGTTGGAACTCCACAGGTGACAGTCCACAGTGCACACCTCAAAAATACTCCACAGTCCACAGTCACACCTCGAGAATAAAATGAGTTAAGACTCAAACCCCGTCCAGACTCCAACTCCTTGCTCCATGATTTCAAACTTTCAAGTTTCAACTTTCAAACAAGACAAAGGTAATGATATCGACCGGTAGTCTTATTTTGTAGTTGTGTTGGGTAGTTAGGTTAGGGAATGGGATGGGTTAGGACCTAGGGTAGGGAATAGGTTAGTTAAAATTTAAAAACTAAAATAAACAAAGTAAAAAATGAAAAAAAATTGACATTTACCAAACCGGACCGGTCAGGCTCGAACTCGGCCGGTTGGACCGGTTAGTTACCGAACCGGACCGGTTTGGTACCAAACCGGCCGGTTCGGTAACTAACCAGTCCCCGATCCGGTTAACCTACTGGTTTGACCCGGTTTGGTTCCGAACCGGTGAACCGGCCGATTCCGATTCCGGTTTGGACGATTTTTAATACTATGGCTGAGACACATCAACTGCCAAAATTCCAAGCCATTTCCTTGACCCAATTGTCCAAATTGATTTTTTCAGTGAAATTCCTAGTTCATTTTGTTGTTGGTACAACCTCTAGAAACTGATAAATCCACCACAACTCTATTCAGGATGAAAACTGGGGAAAACTGACTGCTCTGGATGATATGGAGACATAGAAGAATGGTATAAGTGACTACTCATACCCCTTGGAACACTGCTCTCCTCTAGGAGGACCCAACATACTGCTACCTATAATAAAATTTCATCATTTGACCAATAATAAAGTGATAATAATCACTTTTTTTAGGAGAACCAAGGCCAAACTCTCAAAACTGAAACTGCAGTATTGGTCATGGACATGTCTGGAACAAATATAGATCATGTTGTTTTCTAAGTCACTAGCTTGGGAACCGTGCTTGACTCGGTCAAACTGGGTAGGCTGGGTCAAAGTATCCCAACTGAAGGTGAGAAGTTGTATCCATATGATCCTGTAAGCATCCAAGATAAGAAATGCTCCAAAGGTGTATATCAAAACCAAGCTTAAGCCAAGTTACTCATAATCATGATGAGAATAATAATAATAATAAAGGATATACCTGTGCTTCTAAAAACTGCAGGACCTTTAGTAAGCCTGATTGTTCATGCCATACTTACAAAGGGTAAACAATGTGCTACTAATGAGTGAGGATGGAAGAACGAGGTTAAGGCAAAGGGGAATGACTTTTAACTGACTTTGACTAGATGATCTATTTGAATGATAAACAATACACTAAACCAAGGTGACATATGTATGACAGATAGCAATAGGGGAAGGAGGTGTCTCACAAATGGATAAAGTACTTGGATAAGCTTCCCTTAGACTCTAGCAACTTTTCCTTTGCACTTATTTGCAACATGGGTCAACCTTCAAAGGCAAGTGCCCTGGAAGCCTTCTGGGCTCCAATACTGACAAAGACAACCTTTGCAGGCGAGTCTCACCTTGTTGCCCTGTGGGGGCAAATGAATCGAACACTATACAAAGAGTGAGTGCTCATCCTTTAACCATTAACATTTTCAATACACTTTACAATTCACAGGAGATAGTAGCCAGCATACAAGAGCAAGTGCCCTGGTATCCTTCTGGGCAATAGTATATGACTAAGGCCTAGACCCGCTGCCAACGAGCAATCCATAGCCCCAACGGGTTTGCCTCTCCCTGCTGCCACTGTGGAGGGTGGATGAGCCTTACATTATATAAAGAATGAGTGCTCAATCCCTTGGCCACTGACTACCTTTTAAACATTTATACTTTTGCATCCTTTAGATATAGCTTTTATGCGTTCCAATGCTTTAGTGTTTGGCAACATTGTTATGGTGGAGCACTTGTTTCGAAAACTAAAGGAGAACTACCCTATGAACCCAGCCACATAGTTCATAATTCCTTTGCACTTATTTGCAACATAGGTCAACCTTCAAAGGTAGGTGCCCTGGAAGCCTTCTAGGCTCCAATACTGACAAAGACAACCTTTGCAGGCTAGTCTCACCTTGTTGCCATGTGGGGGCAAATGAATCGAACACTATACAAAGAGTGAGTGCTCATCCTTTCACCATTAACATTTTCAATACACTTTACAATTCAAAGGAGATAGTAGCTAGCATACAAGAGCAGGTGCCCTGGTACCCTTCTGGGCAATAGTATATATGACTAAGGCCTAGACCCGCTGCCAACGAGTAGTCCATAGCCCCGACAGGTTTGCCTCTCCCTGCTGCCACTGTGGAGGGCGGATGAGCCTTACATTATACAAAGAATGAGTGCTCAATCCCTTGGCCACTGACTACCTTTTAAACATTTATACTTTTGCATCCTTTAGATATAGCTTTTATGCGTTCCAATGCTTTAGTGTTTGGCAACATTGTTATGGTGGAGCACTTGTTTCGAAAACTAAAGGAGAACTACCCTGTGAACCCAGCCACATAGTTCATAGCCAGAGACACATAACAACATGGAGTCTATCACACATAGGAGTCACAATGGGGAAAGGATATTCAATCTCACAAGTCTCAATCAGTTTAAGTCATGGGATAATCATTTGACAATGGATGAACTGGATGGACAGGGACAAGTGACACATGGAGCCATCAAAGCACTAAGGTTTACTATTTGTATGAGCATGGCATGAGCAACAGTCTTCACATCAAATCCCTTGATTAATCATAACACAGTTTAAAGCACCAGCACATATAAGCATAGGTCACCATAATCATCCTAACATGACAAGCATAGGTGTTTGACATACATCATAGAGCAAAATCAAAACCAAAGAAGCATATACCTGATCTCACCATATATACATGTCTCCAACTGACAGGGCCCCTCTGCAACTATGTACCGCATATTATTTCCTATACTCCTAGAATGAACTAGGTCAACCACTGAAATCATCTCGATGAACCAATGAATCTCAGTCCTGGCAAGGAAAATCCATTGAACAAGGCTCTTGAATGGCTGAAGCTGTAAAGATCCATGCTAATACCCCATGTGAAAAATAACCCGGAATAATATAAGAGACAAGTCCGTATGCTGCATCATGGTATCTCAGCTGCATAATGTATATGTGATAACATCTAGCTCCAACTGGGACAAGTGCTCTAATGAAGAGAGTGCTCGAGAACCTCAGAGATATCTGGTCTGCAGCACCATCAGCAACAACAATCCAACACTTCAAGCTTTTATGCTTCCTCTCTAGGTATTACCTTTATCTACGCACATGGAAACAAAGAAATACCAGAGCAACATGTCTAGGAAAAATATATGCAAAAATAAACTGACAGGAAATAAATGTTGGAAAGTAAAGTGTTGAAAAGTAAATTCTAACCTAATCATTTCAAATGCAGTAAAAGACAAAACTCAATAACCAAAAGACTCATACATCAATCAAACAGAAAAACAGACTCAACTACTGCTCATGGAGCTTATTCAATCGTACCTACTCTAACTGATGGTGAAAAGATGATAAGCTAAGTCATAGTCCCTTAAATAAACTTGATTACAGGAATTTTGAAATTGTGACCATCTTCAGTAGATAAAAAATACATATTACCTTCAAATCGTTCTACAATTACTCGGCTCATCCAAAGGTTTCCTGATTTCCTTGAAATATGATTAAATACACGATTCTCAACAATCACCTTATCACCATAAGAATACCTACGTCGGTTAATGGATGAAGACACAACTGGAATATCTTGGGTAGGTATTATGGAGGAATTAGAGTTGCCTCTGGTACGGGGAAATGGCATTGTCCTACTTCTTTTAGGTATAACATTAAAACGTGGAGGACCCCCGTCTATGGGAAAGGCAATTCTTCCCACCAAAATCTGTCTTACTTTCCTTCCTGGATGGCTAGGCTGACTTTCAATATCCTCTAGGTGCGTTGACACAACTTCTTTAACCGTTTCCCCCACAGTCCAAAAATCTCTAAATACTTCATCAATATTAGCTTCAATGGGAGATATGGTGTCAAAATGATCAACTTGCTTACTAGATCCTTCTCCATGGGGCATAGACAGTTTTCTTTTTCTGGAGACTTCAAATAAGTTTCTTTCTACTACTTCTTCCAAGAATGTCAGAGGTGCAATAGAAATGTGAGATGCACCAAATTGTTCATTTAGAGGATTCTCAGGAGGTAACAGAAAACGCGGAAAATGAGAAATTGATGGGTAGCGAAGATTACTTAGGTCTGTGTTATCACACAACTTGTAGTTGTCTCTAAAGGTATCCCATTTGGGACGGTAGAGGAGATGGGCAACTAAAGAGGTGACCCAAGAAGTGCAACGATTCCCAATACAAGTTGAGAGTCACGTCAACCAAGGCACTCTTCACTTTAGATTATGAAGAATCACAACCAAGGGGGAGACCCTATAACCAATCAAAGAAGATTACCCAAACCAAAGATTCATAGAGGAGTGTGTAAATTGAGTTACGGAAACCAATGCAAGCTTAGGTGAGCCCAAGAGTTTTAAGTGTGGTTGAAGAGGCTTAAGATATTAGGAATGTTTCAACCAATGAATGAGTTAGGCCACCTAGGAGGACCAAAGAGATAGATCAAACACCATGAAATACACAAGTAGGGCCCACTTCCTTAAAATAGGGAAATTATTCAAATGCGTCCCACAAGGTGAAATTAGGGGTGATATGGTGCTAAGGGGTGTTTGATGATGTGGATCTCTGGATCCAAATTAAATTAGACACACCCACATATGGGATCTTAGCATATGACACAATCCCTAAGGAGTGTGAATTGACCCAAGCAGACTAGTGCCTTTAGATGGAGGGGCAAATGGAGTCCAAATTATGCCAAATTGTAGATCAGGGTAGTTAAGGCAATTATCAAGGTGGGTTTTAAGTGGAATGCCCCATGGTAGGCTAGATCTCCATAGATCTAAGCTTGAAAATGCATCACCCAATGACCCAAGTGGGGCACAACCCTCAAAATGAGGAATGGGTCACACAAGGCAAAAATCAAAGGAGTGAAGCACTAGGGGTAGGTTATCAAATGAGAGGTGTGCAAATCAAGCGGGGTCTCACCTACCCAAGTGAGAGAACTAGCAAAACTCACCCAACCAAGGAGTGCGACCTCACCCAAGGAAGGCTAAGTGCCTTGGAAAATGTGTCAAATGAAGCCCGATTGCCACCAAACTGTAGATCCAAATTGCCATGGATGCTATAGAGGTGGGTTCCTTTTATTATTCCCAAAGACAAGCTAGATCCAAGTAGATCTAGAAAAAGGTGAAAAATGAGGGTTTTAATCAATGAGGGTTTTGAGATCTAAGAGAATAGATGGATAGGATAGAAGAATTTCATACCTCATGGAACATACCTGGAAGATGAAAATGGAAGAGGCTTGTGACGATGATTACTTCCCACAAAGATCAAATGCCAAACTTTGATGAGCCCTTCTTGCCAACGTTTTGCCTCCTTCAACCAAATCGATTTCCCTATTCCTGTCAATCAAGGACACAAAGATCAATCAATCAATCAAGAATGGAAAGAAATGCATACAAAGAGATTAGAAACATGAATTGTTGGTACAAAAGACAAAACAACTCCCTGTCACCCAAAACGTCCTCTTGAAGCTTGAAGGGTAGGCCTCCCCACCAATTCGCACCCCTCCAAAACGTCTTCTTTGCCTGCAAAACAATGTTAGTTGAAGATAAAATCAAGATGGCCACCAATGTCTGTCAGTGCAGAGGAAGAAGCATTTACGATCACCACAAGCATTCCAATTCCAAGATCCAACATGCCCAAGAAAGTATTTTTATTCCAATAGCCCAGAGCCAAAAACCTCTAGATCTCTCCACCTTTACAATGAGAAGCTCTCTCCTTTAAATAGGAATGAGAGATAACAAACTCCTAAACACCTTTCAAATGGATGGCTAAGATTAAAAGATCAAAATATTCTAATCAACAGTTGAGATGAGCTCAACATAAAGTACATGAATCAAACAATAATATAATATATCAATGGATTAAATCACCCTAAGAGAGGGGATCCCACTCAATAAAAATGAATAAAGCTCATAGTCAATCCAACGAGTATTAACTAACACCCCTAGTGTGTCCCCATGGCACAATAAAAATAAATATAATTTTTAAATGCAAAATAGTGCCTCTCTGAGGAAAATGTGAGCCTCCAAAAGCTCCAGAAAATAATAAAATATGTCGAAGAGATGGATGTGGGTCCATCCAAGTGCTAAAATTGTTGGAGGAGTGGAAGACATCACCCTCATCATTAAAACTCATCCCATGCCTTTTTCTTGCCTCAATAGCCCAAATCAAATTCTTCAGTAGGCATTTTTATTATTTTTAATCTGCCTCGGGAAACGTGATATCGCCCAAATTGCCTCCTAGAGTGCCAGCGTTGTCACACTGAGCCCACCAAGCTCTCTAGGAGTGGGCTAAAATGGTAAAAACAAGTGGTTGGACCACCCCCTCCTCATGCAGCGCCTTAGGTGAACCAATCAATAACCTCTCTTCTCTGACAGGCCACTTAGCATGGCAAAACTGCACCAGAATGGTATACTGAGACAAATCATCATTGTAACTACCCGGAACTGAAAACAAATAGTCTCATTGGACTCAGGGAATCCAAATCCATTTAAGGTGCATACTCATACACCCTACAGATCTCTACATGATCAGGTACAATATCCAATATGCCCAGAAAGATAAAATAATAATTTGTAACTGATCAAATAATCAATAATATAACCCAGGCTAACATTAATCTGCTGCAAGTGTTTATAGGTTAAGACATGCTCTACAAATCATTCAAATAACAATTATAACAAGTAGCAATCATTTCACTGGCGATCTATCCACCAAATATAGAGTTTCTTTAATTAATTATAACTTAGACCATACTCACTTCATAGTTGTAATCAACTTGCTAGTGAAGGGTGAGGGTTAGAAATCAAATGGTTAGGATAAAGGGTGACTACCAACTTGACACTGTGACACTTTGGATATGGAAAGGGGATATTCACTCTAGCATATGCTGGACAAGCAACAACATAGGGGATGGCAGTGTCTCACAATTGGATATGTTACGTTTAGAGGTGCTTATTCACCTTGACAAATGCTCACAATCCAAATCAAATACAAGTGAGGCCAACAATCTTTAGATATAACTTTTTAAGAACCAATTCTTTTTGGGCCTTTGAATTTCCATAGCCTTGGTCCATGCATTAATTACACAGATTTTATTATTGAGGCTTCATGCATTCATGTATGTTTAAAAACACTACTTTTCATGAATGGTTTTTCACAAGATATTCATTTCAATATACTTCACAGCCAATTTCATTAGGCTTGCCTTGCATTCATGTATGTTCAAAAACACTACTTTTCATGAATGGGCTTTTTTATAAGATATTCATTTCATTTCCAAATACATTGTATTGATGGCAGTGCTACATGTTTCAGGTTTAGCCAAGACAACCTAGGCAACTCAGAGCCGAGACACAAATAAACTGGGAAGCTTTTCCAACACACAGGCTCTAGTGGGGAAAGTTCCTCAATGCCACAATTCAAGTAGTAGGTCGGGCTAAGAACCTAACTAGAAGGTAATGGATGGGTGGAGATAGTGAACAATGAAACCAACACTAGCAAGCCAAAGTATGGTGGGAATGATCACCTATATTTTCCCTAAGGAGGGTAAGACCAATGAATATGGATGAAGAACTTCCGGGTCTAGGTAGGGACATACATACATAATATCAATACATACAAGGCCACATATTTATATGACCGCCAGATCATGACACTAAATGCTAAGACATGTCACAAGAATAAGTATAAAAGCAATAATAACTATAACACAAGATAATATTTGCCGAGTCATATACATGTAAATAACCAATCTGAAACAACATATGTCTGATGAGAAACTACTGCTGCAACTCTGGGCAAAACTGACTACTCTGTGAGGCTAAATGGCTACATCAGTCCTCAAATCTGAGTGTCTTGAGACTTAGTCATGGCATGGGAAAGTACTATAGTCCATCATCAAATAATGATCCATCATAGATGCTCATCTCAGCATCTCATATGTAAGGGAACTGGCTGAAAAATAGAATATGGTAGCCCGGCTACTGTATGTGTGATAACATCTGGTTCCAGCTGGGACAAGTGCTCTGTTGAATAGAGCGCTTGAGAACCTCAGAATCTCTGGTCCTCGTAGTCTGCTACTCGAATCTTCGATCCATCACTTCAGCTCTGCAACAGCTGCCCAGATGTCACCAACTACCTGCAAAATGTCCAGAGCTATACCAAACTCATAGAGCGGTCATCAGAGCAGTGCGTAGATAAAATAAAATACTAAAACTGAAATGCATGAAACTGTGTTACCCCTCCAAATGCACTAGCATTGAAGGTTGATGTTGCAGACACTGTAGGATGTGGAGATAGCTTTGCAGCTGCTATTATTGTTGGTTGTATAAATTTGATGCCTATGATAACCACTCTAGCATTGGAAAATGTTGTCGGTAGTGCTACAACAATGGATTGTGGAGCAGACCGAAATGTTGCAACCAAAGAAAAAGCTTGTGAACTGCCATTAGGTTCATAAGTAAACAATGACTACAGAAGATTTGCTAAAAGGCAGTAGTTTCTGAAGATGAAATCAGCTATTTCACATGTGCAATGTGATATAAGTGTTATGCTAGCTTGCAGCTTCACACTCATCTTTCACCATAGTGAATCTCAGAGAAAGGGACAATAGGAGGAAAGTCTGTGTTGTTGGCTTGAGCAAAGTATTAGAATGAAGGATCATAATAATTGGAGACAGGATAGTCAGCGACACAAGAGTCAGATTGTAATTCTGAGATTGTCAAAGAAACTAGAAAATATTCATTGTGATCAGAGGCACAAAACTTTTTAGTCAATGATGAAGGATCCTCCAAAATATATTGACAAGTCCTCCAAAGAGGTGCTTCAGTGCCTTCATCTCCACAAGAATCTCAGAAGACCAAATTGAGAAATTTTGGGAGTGGGTTTTTGAGTTTGAGGCTACTCTTTGTTTATCTTTTTTTTGCAGGTATTGAAAAGGATCTATCAACTGAAAGACTCCATGCAACTACACTTTTTAAACAGTTTCAAAAGGCAAGTTCAAGAATAGTTTGAAGATATGCGTGTTGCTGCCTTTCACACACCTAGGTTACGTGGCAAAAATCTTCAAGCCACTCGGTGTGTCCTTGGGGTCAAGTCTCGAGTCAAGGTTGTCACCTTGTTCTTGACTCCTTCGTTTAGGCTCAACTCCTAACGAAGCCAAGGGGGGTAGACCCTATTAAGTTACTAAGGAAAAATTATTTAGTATGATGATGGTATTAAAGAGTAAGTTTTTTAGGAGTTTTGATTTAACAATTGTAAACAACAAATAACATGATGAGATAATCACAAGCAAGCATGAAAATGACACCCAATCACATATAGATTGAAAGAAATGAACAGTTGACCAGTGCCTTGAAAATGGAGTCGAAAAACAATTAAGAGTGCTTGCAAGTGTTGCAATGAATGTTGTGCAATTGTATCTTGGTTAATTTTAAATTAATGTGAGAAGATGAGTAATTTAACTTAGGCGAGGGGCCTCCAGATATACCCAGGGGGTACTTGAAGTATGTCCAAAATTAAACCGTCACGGCTACCCGCAAGGAATATGTGGGCTGGATGGAGTCTCTGAGGCCGTTGTTCATAATGCACCCTAAGGTGTAACAGAGATCAGCACCTCGAGGTCACTTTTCAGGAGTTCCCGCTTCCTTTGGATATTTTTCCACCGTAATGGTTTGATCGAGGCGTTGGATTTTCGACTGATGGTTTGTCAATTTGGGGACAGTGAATCCTGATTATTCTAGTCACTCAAGTGCTTTTGATGCAGCTTGACAGACGGACAAACCGCAGCCAAGTATAGAGCATACACACTGGAGTCTTCGTTATTTTTAGTAAATTTTAAAATAGGTGTTCTTGTTAAAAAATAAACCCTCCAGGAACCTCTTTCGATCCAAGTGGATCTCAATCGGGGAATCAAGGAGGGGTTAATTTTATTATGACTAACAAAACAATTGATGAAAAATGAATCAAAGATACACAACACCAGTTTTCTAATTAGTCCTACCACGCATCTCTTTCCCCTTGCGGGTCAATCGAGAAGTCGTGGGGTAAGTAGTATGATTAATTTTGAAATTAAAATATGGAATAATGCAAAATTATATCAAAGTATACAATCCTGCATGTCAGTACTAAACTAGAGCAGAAAAAAGGGAAAAATGCAAAAAAGTGAAACGGACGCAGATCCCCCCTGAGGGGATGGGGAGCGGGCTCGAAAGAGCCTACTCAAAAAAGACTTTCTTTTATTATTATTGGTTACAATATCAGCAAATCTGAATTATCAAAAACCTCTTAGTCCTTATACGGGGATGAAACCAAGATCTTACAACTCTCCAAAGTTTTTAAATTTTAGTGAAAGGGGAGACCCCTGGGGGGATTTGAACGCTCCCGAGGCCACTTTCAAACAGCAGCTTCTTTTCTTTTCTGTTACACCTGCTAAAAACCAGCAAGCATGTTAGAATAACATATGCCCAAAAGCACTTTAAGAGTAACTTTCGATTAGCCTACCTTAACTCAAAAAAGACTAAGTTAAAACTAGCTAAACAGGTGAAAAATGAACCAAGGAAAGCAAGCTTTCCTTGGGATCCTGGCTTGCTGTTTGTGCAGCCAATGAAAAATGCACTGATTGCTGGATTTAATCTTTTTAAAACAGAAAAGGAAATCTAGAGCATGCAACCTACTGATTTTCTTTAATTTTCCATGCAAAAACGAACGATTTAGAATGCTTAATGATACTTTTCAGAATTGAGATCTAGACTATGAGCTTTGAAATAACAGATCTATATAAATTTTACTTTGATATAACAGATCCAAATGATAATAAAGCTTTCAAACACGATAACCAGGTAAAAAAATTGATTTTTTGAAGGAGAAAGAGAGAGAAAGAGTGTTGGAAGCCTGGGAATGTTGGGCTTTGGAGTCTACTTTGGTGGAACACCGAGGGACTATGTCATTCAAAAGATCTTGAAGATCAGGAAGATGCAAACCAGCTCAACCTCTTCTACAAGCGAGATCAGCTGCAACTTACAAATCCTTGCACAAACAGATGGTTAAAACATAGGTGCTGCTGGAAGAGATAATTGGAAAGCATGCAATTAAACTTAAAATATATACAACTCCAATAGATCCGAAACAAGCAACAGTAAGAGCATAAATCAAACTAGAATAAACTCTTACCCTAACAGGAGGGAGCTCTATCCTTCAAGGCCAACAATTAACCAGCAAAAGCAATGACAAATAACACAGATTATACTTCATAAGCATTTGACAATGACCATCCATACATGAAGAGCGTTACACCATAGATCTTGCCTCCAAAGCTTCTTTATTCCAAAATGATAAACAATAACACAGTACAAGAGCAATAGCACCTCAATCCCAGTTCTAACTAGCTTGGAAGAGGTGGTCTGAGCTTTATTTATACAAAAAACAGCAGATCCAGCCCAAGGGGGGCACAAATCCCAAGGGGATAGACCACTGTAGCTGAAGGAGAGTCCATCAATTCCTGATTTGAGGCTGAACTGAGCTTCCACTGATTCTACCTGTCAATCGAGGGGCTGATTGAGCTGACACATCAACCACAAGGCTTCCAGAAGAGCCCACAAGTGTGGAGAGAGAGAGGGCGCAATTCCCCATAAAGGATGCTGAAGTTCAACTCTGGATCTATCCAGATCACCTCCTTCAGTCAAGGATTTGTCAGATCCAACCCATCTGGTTCAGATATGACTGATTTCAATCAAATCGGCTGAGAATCCAGTGATCTAGGATTTTGGATTTCCTCCATTATTCATCAATTTATTTATTAAAATACTCAATAAATGATTTTTTGGGGCTTTCTTACCTGAGTGATGGAAAATCACTCAAAACTAGGAAATAGTGGGTCTATAGGTTTACTGGGTGCTCTTAGCTTGAAATAGAGCACCTACATGACTGAATCTGACTTCCGATCCCACTTTTATTACAAAACCAATTTTTTCAATTAAACTATTAAAAAATAGCCTAAGTTTTGGAAAAAATAAATTTTAATAAAAAACACTGAAAAAATTAAAAAATTAAAAAAAAAATTAAAAACCTAGGGGGACTTAGACATGTTCATATGACTCAACCATAATGCCTAGCATGTTTATACATTGACACATAGGCTCTAATAACCTCAATAGGCCTAAATGCCAAGACGACCACCCCAACTTTGGAAGTATTGAGTGAAAAACTCAGAAATTATCAGTGGTTTATTCAACATCCAATAATGACCAAGGGAAAAAACACCCTGGGCTGATCGTATTGACAAATAAAGTCTAAGAGACCGAGTATTTTACAAACACTATCATGCTAGAACATTTATTAAAACTCTCCCAAGGGGGTATGAACATGTGATATAGTACAACAAAGTTTCCCAGAAACAAGATTGAAGGTCTTCTGAAGTCCGAATAAGTTATCTTTGTCCGGTTCACCAAGCTCACTTGATAAAAAACCACTAAGTACAACTTAGGTGGTAACAATGCGAACCTCCTGTAGTAACAAGACCGGTAATCAAACAAAAGTGATAGAAGGAAGCAGTTTCAAACAATTCAACATGGTTCAATACTGTTGCTTTTGTCACAAACAGGCGAAATTTCCCTCTCAGCAGAGGCACATTGGCAGGCATCCTCAAAGGTTATGTTGGAATCAGTGCTGCAGTATATACAGAAATCTACATTGGAATGCTTGACAAGAATTCAGTGAAATTGTTGTTGTTTCTGACTGTGAGACTTCCTACGGTCTGTCTCCTTGTGATGTATTTTTTTAGGCCTTGCACACCATCTATGGGAGAAGATACAGGGGAGCATGGATACTTTGTGAAAAGATACACTGCAAGCAGCTTTCGGATGTACATGGTTGTGGCTTTCTAAACAAAGGATCGGGTTGCTCTTTGTAATGGGTATTACGTTTATAGTGGTGCCTATTGCACAGGACATAATCTCAATCCCAACCTCCTGCACATGTAATGGCATATCTTGTTTGTCAAAAGGAACATGCCAATCATGTCCACAACTTGAGGGGAAATGCAATGCACATGTATAAAAAAAGGGGATACGCTATGCTTCTCGTAAAGCTAGGGCAGATGTATGAAAGCGTGTAAAAAGTGGTACTCTTATGAAGGCAGGGTTCAGCTTCTGGAGATTACACAGGTTCCCCTGGAAAATTTTGGTGAGTTCAAGTCAATTGAGAAGTTCAAAATCTTCAGTAAAGGATCCCATCCATTCTCTTATCAGCCGAGTCACATTGTAATCTTCGAATTGATATGGAATCCACTCAAACTCTGTTACCAGTCGAATCGTGGAGATGGTCTGACCAACATCAAGCTCGTCCGCCAGTTCACAGCGCACCGGAAGACAACATTTATTTCTTTTGGAAGCCAATGGTCTCCTTAGCAGCTGATAGCGTATTTGTGCGGAGATCGAGATATAAAATTCAGTAGCAGTTTAATAGAGCTCGGGGCTCAGCATGATTGAAATTAAAATTTTGCCAAATCGCAAATTCATCTTTGGAAGCCGAGTGGATTGTTGTGAGCATCATGACAAAACGACTCATCTCACGTGGAGTTTTCATCGGTGGGGGTGATCACATGGAGTTTTTTCTTTTTCAGCAGGGCGTTATTCTATTCCAGGCATGAGTTATTAGCAGCCGTTAAGTCAACTTGTGTTCAATAATCGTGATGAAAGCTCGATTTGGCGAAGCTACCAACCCCCACACCGCTGCTTAAACTACTTTTTAAATTATGAATGCCATCCACATACCGGCGTCAATTTGAGTGGCTGACGATTTGCAAATCCCATGGGGTTCTTCGTTTTTTTAGCAACGGACAGGGTTACCATATGGCTTATGTTCAGTATCCATTTGGACACATCAGCTTGTGTTTAGAGTGGTGTCGATTTCATTCAGTTGCATCCTGATTTACTTTGACGTATAGCGACTGGACTGGTCCCACCATTTATCCACCTCTTTGAAATGGAGCGAACAGTTAAACTTGGAGTTCTTTTAAATAATTTGATTTGGTATGTATTTGCTAGGTGAGAAAAAAGTGGATCCAACATTCACTTTAACTTTCTTTATTATTTTATCCTATTTTTTACTTTTTGAAAAAGAAAAAGAGCCTTTTTGGCTTTTAAAAGGGCAGAGCTCTTTCATTATAAAGATGGAATGTTTTGGGCTAGGAGGATTTTTCCCCAAAGTTAATAAAGAAAATCATGTTGAGTTTTTGGACATGTTGGGTTTCTCTGTGGTAGTTTTGTGTTTTCATGAGTTGTAGACCAAGCCGACATAGAGGGCTAACAATCTAGCACGTTGGGCAAGCATTTGCGGCTGCCAAGTTGCTTGTCACCATTATGTTCTTGGAGGTCTGGGAGTAATGGAATGTAGTCAGTTATACTTCCATTCTCCTGGCCTCTGATTATGGAACGGACCAGCCTAGCCTCCCTTTTGCAAAACGCAAAGCCTTTCTGAGTCCTCTTCTGACTTCATTCACCCTTCTAGTACTGGCACTGGCCTTCCCTCGAGGACTGGTCCTCCTTTCATTTCCTTCCTATCAATCCGACTCATTTTACTTTTTTGCTACACGTGTTTCTCTAAGGCAACCTCTTCAAATCACCTTGTCCTGAGCCGCACCTGCCTTAACGATCCGAACTTAGGAAAACCCCCCTAGAGCTAGAGAAGAGCCAGCCTAAAGTGAGGAGAGAGGGGTGTGGTGGCATTGGCCTCTCGAGAGAGAGGTGTCGTCGGGCCAGCGCGCCCACAGTTTGGGATTTCAGCACTCGGGCAACAACATTTTGGCGCCGTTGCCAGGGACAAAGTCCAGTTCCTGGATTTCAAAGGCTATGCTTCATTGACATCTATGGGAGATTACATTGCAAGTTCTTCCTCTCACATGGCAACTCCACGAAGGGACAGAGCCCTTGTCCTTTTGCAGATTTGAAGATCCTATTGGGTGTACTGGTGAGCACACTCATCAGAAGGCTTTCAAGCTCACCTTGGTGACTCCACAGTTTGGTATGAGGTATGATTAAACACGTTTTTTCAAATTAAGTACCTCATTGTTTGATTTATGGAAGAACCGTGGGATATTTGGCACGATGCTTAGAGCTCACTAGATTTCTCAAAAGTCCATGGGTTTCCTAATCAGTGCTACGACCCTGAGGAGGTGCATGACATTCTTCCCAAATTTTATGGAAATGATGGTGTTTCAGCCACCCATCATATTGCCTCTTTCTGCAAACTGGTGGTTGATTTTAATGTTCGTCATGAGGATGATATTATGATCGTTTTTGCCATAACTTTGGAAAAGGATGTAATGACCTGGTTCTGTGGTCTGTTGGATGAATCCATAGATTCAGTGGCAAATTTTTTCGAGAGGTTTCTCCTCCGCTGGCACGATGGGACAGTAGATGAGATTGAGCATCTTTCTAAAGAATATGATGCCCTCATCCCTAGGCTCCATCCTGAGCTTAAAGAACAGATCATTGAAGATCTGAGTGAGGGAGTATTACAAGAACCGTCGGTTGAAGACATTAATGAGGAGATCCCAGATATGACTAAAGATGTGAAGCTGCCCCAAATTCCTGAACCACTCCATGCTAAAGATTTGGACTTGCCTCAAGTTCATAATGTGATTGATGCAAATCAGCTCGAGCAGCCTTATGAGGGAGGTCTGTGTATGAGCCCTATCAACCAATGGATAGAGGCTTCTTGTGTGCAGTTTGATTATGCCTGGTATAATCTCTTGTTGCTTAATAGTCTGATGTTTCAATTCAGCTTTATTCATGAGTAGATTGCAAGGCATGGTTGTCTTAAGATGTATATATATTTGTTTCTTTCACTAACCAAGCTCAAAAAAAGGAGATTTGGCATGGAAAAGATGTTGGAATGGCTCCATTGGTTGTATGCATACACCTAACGTATGCTAGATTCATGATAGAGTAGGCAGGTAGAAAGAAAAATAACCTCTTGCACGAGCATTTAAATTTTTCAGTACGTTCTTTGTTTTGTAATAAAATGTGGGATGTGAATAAAGCCATCCCATCACATGTTTCTTTCAAGTTGGTCTGCGGATACTCAAAGAGTCTAAGGTTCTCGTGCGCTCTCTCCAAGAGCACACGTCCCCCATGGAGCCAGATGTTACCCCTCCAAATGCACCAGCATTGAAGTTTGATGTTGCAGATACTGTATGATGTGGAGATAGCTTTGCAGCTACTATTATTGTTGGTTGTATAAATTTGATGCCTATGATAACCACTCTAGCATGGGAAAATGCTATCAGTGGTGCTACAACGATGGGTTGTGGAGCAAACCGGTGGAGCAGACCGGAATGTTGCAACCAAAGAAAATGCTTGTGAACTGCCATTGGGTTCATAAGTAAACAATGACTACAAAAGATTTGCTAAAAGGCAGTAGTTTATGAAGATGAAATCAGTTGTTTCACATGTACAATGTGCTATAAGTGTTATGCTAGCTTGCAGCTTCACACTCATCTTTCACCATAGTGAATCTCAGAGAAAGGGACAATAGGAGGAAAGTCTGTGTTGTTGGAGACAGGATAGTCAAAGACACAAGAGTCAAATTGTAATTCTGAGATTGTCAAAGAAACTGAAAAATATTCATTGTGATCAGAGGCAGAAAAGTTTTCAGTCAATGATGAAGGAAGCAATTATAGAGGATGGAAGGCAAAACCCAGTTCTCCAAAAGATATTGACAGGTCCTCTCAAAGAGGTGCTTCAGTACCTTCATCTCCACGAGAATCTCAGAAGACCAAATTGAGAAATCTTGGGAGTGGGTTTTTGAGTTTAAGGCTACTTTTTGTTTATCTTTTTTTTGCAGGTATTGAGAAGGATCTATCGACTGAAAGACTCCATGCAACTACACTTTTTAAATAGTTTCAAAAGGCAAGTTCAGGAATAGTTTGAAGATATGCGCACCTCCTGTAGTAACAAGACCGGTAATCAAACAAAAGTGATAGAAGGAAGTAGTTTCAAACAATTCAACATGGTTCAATACTGTTCTTTTTGTCACAAACAGGCGGAATTTCCCTCTCAACAGAGGCACATTGGCAGGCATCCTCAAAGGTTATGTTGGAACCAGTGCTGCAGTATATACAGAAATCTACATTGGAATGCTTGACAAGAGTTCAGTGAAATTGCTGCTGTTTCTGACTGTGAGACTTCCTGCGGTCTGTCTCCTTGTGATGTATTTTGTTAGGCCTTGCACACCATCTATGGGAGAGGATACAGGGGAGCATGGATACTTTGTGAAAAGATACACTGCAAGCAGCTTTCGGATGTACATGGTTGTGGCTTTCTAAACAAAGGATCGGGTTGCTCTTTGTAATGGGTATTACGTTTGCAGTGGTGCCTATTGCACGGGACGTAATCTCAATCCTAACCTCCTGCACATGTAATGGCATATTTTGTTTGTCAAAAGGAACATGCCAATCATGTCCACAACTTGAGGGGAAATGCAATGCGCATGTATAAAAAAAGGGGATATGCTATGCTTCTCGTAAAGCTAGGGCAGATGTACGAAAGCATGTAAAAAGTGGTACTCTTATGAAGGCAGGGTTCAGCTTCTGGAGATTACACACGTTCCCGTGGAGCATTTTGGTGAGTTCAAGTCAATGGAGAAGTTCAAAATCTTCAGTAAAAGATCCCGTTAGTTCTCTTATCAGCCGAATCACATTGTAATCTCCAATTTGATATGGAATCCACTCAAACTCTGTTAGCAGCTGAATCGTGGAGACGGTCTGACCAACATCAAGCCCGTCCGCCAGTTCACAGCGCACCGAAAGACAACATTTATTTCTTTTGGCAGCTGATGGTCTCCTTAGCAGCTGATAGCGTATTTGTGTGGAGATTAAGAAATAAAATTCAGTACTATTTTAATAGAGCTCGGGGCTCAGCATGATTGAAATTAAGATTTTGCCAAATCGCAAATTCATCTTTGGAAGCCGAGTGGATTGCCATGAGCATCATGACAAAACGACTCATCTCACGTGGAGTTTTCATTAGTGGGGGTGATCACGTGGAGTTTTTTCTTTTTCAGCAAAGCGTCATTCTATTCCAGGCATGAGTTACTAGCAGCCATTAAGTCAACTTGTGTTCAATAATTGTGATGAAAGCTCGATTTGGCGAAGCTACAAACCCCCACATCGCCACTTAAACTACTTTTTGAAATATGAATGCCATCCACATACCAGCGTCAATTTGAGTGGCTGCCGATTTGCAAATCCCATGGGGTTCTTCGTCTTTTTAGCAGCAGGCAGGGTTACTATATGGCTTTTGTTCATTATCCACTTGGACACATCAGCTTGTGCTTAGAGTGGGGTCAATTTCATTCAGTTGCATCCTAATTTAAACGTATAGTGACTGGACTGGTCCTACCTTTTATCCACCTCTTTGAAATGGAGCAGACAGTTAAACTTGGAGTTCTTTTAAATAATTTGATTTGGTATGTATTTGCTAGGTGAGAAAAAAGTGGATCCAACATTCACTTTAACTTTTTTTATTATTTTATCCTATTTTTTACTTTTTGAAAAAGAAAAAGAGCCTTTTTGGCTTTTAAAAGGGCAAAGCTCTTTCATTGTAAAGATGGAATGTTTTGGGCTGGGAGGACTTTTCCCCAGAGTTAATAAAGAAAAGCATGTTGAGTTTTTGGACATGTTGGGTTTCTCTGTGGTAGTTTTGTGTTTTCATGAGTTGTAGACCAAGTCAGCATAGAGGGCTAACAATCTAGCACGTTGGGCAAGCATTTGCGGGTGCCAAGTTGCTTGTCGCCGTTATGTTCTTGGAGGTCTGGGAGTAATGGAAAGTCGTCAATTATACTTCCACTCTCCTGGCCTCTGATTATGGAACGGACCAACCTAGCCTCCCTTCTGCAAAACGCAAAGCCTTTCTGAGTCTCCTTCTGACTCCATTCACCCTTCTGGTACTGGCACTGGCCTTCCCTCAAGGACTGGTCCTCCTTTCCCTTCCTTCCCATCAATCCGACTCATTTTACTTTTCTGCTACCTGTGTTTCTCTAAGGCAGCCTCTTCAAATCACCTTGTCCTCATTCGCACCTGCCTTAGCAATCCGAACTTAGGGAAACCCCCCTAGAGCTGGAGAAGAGCCAGCCTGAAGTGAGCAGAGAGGGGTGTGGTGACATTGGCCTCTCGAGAGAGAGTTGTCACAGGGCAGACACGCCCGCAGTTTGGGCTTTCAGCACTCGCGTGCCAGTTTTGGGCGACAACAAACTGAAAAGCAGAAAGCAAATCTAATCTATAATCATAACTTTTAAAAAAAGTTTGATTTTATTGTGCAGGTACAATGGCAAACACTCAAGACTACACTAAGAGCTTTGAAAAGCAAGCTTCAAGAAAACACAAAAGGTGCAAGACTACAAAGTTAAACTACTTCCCAGAAAAGGCTTATTCAAGTCCTACCTACTCTACTCTAGCCAGTTTAGACAAGTGTAAATCATAAATTCAATGCAACCACTTGTTGAACGAATCTATTGAGCTTTCTTTACAGTTAATAACTCAACAAGCCAGAGATGGTTTAAAAGTAATGTAATTGAAAATTGAAACCATTCTAACTTGCTATTTGAAATTCAAAGAAAGATCTGGACAATATGGAATGAAATCATGCCAAGGCTGAAATTGACTTTCTAGAAACTCATCCATCAAGATACCGATAGAATCATAAAAAGTATGCAAGTTCGTTCTTGATGGAAAAATACAATATGACTCATGATTCAACCACTCCAAACAATTCTTTGTTTTCTCCTCTACCTTACTAGGACATTCAATTCTATTCACTCCAGAAGAAATGGAAGAATCAAATGGGGACAAGTTGTAATGCAATGAAACTATGAATGAGATCAAGCCCATTTGTTGCTTAAAAATGGAGAGAATATGAAATTGATCTTTATACACACCTTCTCCAACCACCCATAAGAAAGATTTATAAATTGAAAAATATTACTTATTACGGATGACCAAGAAAGGAAATAAAGAGTACTTTCTCCAATTATGTGGCCATGCTCAAACTCCTGACTGAAAATTTCAAAAGTAATAGCTTGATTAGAACACAAACCCATACAAGAAGGCTCGGAAAGTTGGGACGGGAGGGTAAAAAAAATTAAAACTTGATTTGCATCACCTAAAGGTTCTAACACCAATCTTGTATGTAATATGGGACATTTGTTAAAGAAATTGGCAAGATCAACACTAACCTCCCAAGAACTAGACTCACTATGATTAATCTCCTCAACCAAATCACCTTGACCAAAAATCTGATGGGGAATAGCAACAACATTACAAGAATCTTTCCTTGGAGGCTCTTGATGACTATTTGGACATAGATTCTAACTCGAAAGATGTGACAAAGAACGCTCTAGGTCAAGTTCGCTCACTTGTATATCATCATCATGTGGTTGTTCTTCTTTAGATTGTCCATTACATTCAACTGAGGATAAATGATCATCATCATTCATTTGATAAGGAAAAATATCAATATGTTCATTTCTAACTTCCTTATCATCCTCACAAACTTGGTCTTCAACCACAATATGACCAGATGATTGCTCCTCAACAGAAATTTCAACCTTCTCTTCGTCTGCAGAGACATAATCAAAGTCTGAATCCAGATTCAGATAGCTTGAATACTGACTCAAATTATCGTCCATTAGGCAATGACTATGGAGTTTCTCTTTTAAAGGCTCGATAATGGACTCACAAATGGAAGGCTCAACAATAGATGTTTCTTGATGGTGATTGTTAGGTTCCCTTCCATGGATTAAATCCAAGACTTGCTCTGTCACTACTTTAGGTAACAATAACAGAGTATCTTGTATGATTTGATTGATATCCCTCTTATTTTCAGCATGAGGTTTTGACACATTATTCTCAAAGTACTTTGTAACATTCTTATGGCTTGCGGGCACGCTCATAATTTGGAACATTTCAGGAGAGGAATGATCCAATTGAGAAAGCAAATTGTCAATATAATGATTATCAACTGCACAATCATTGCTAGATTTACACTCTAAAGAATTATCAGTGTTCCTACCCCACTTATCTATTAACAGATCTGTGAACATGTCATACCCAGTGATGGATTCTGGTGCTAAATCATCAAACCATAGTTGAACATCCCCTTGCAAGGATTCTCCTAACGCTCGCATATAAACATCTTCATTGTCCGCACCTCTAATTTCCATGTAATTCCAGAGCGTATCCAAATGACTTTCAATAGATATATCATTATTTCCATTAAACTGGGGCAACCCCCTAGTGTAATCGTTTGGCATAGGATGAGGTGCCCCCGGTATTTCAGAAAAGTCAAAAGGAGACTATTTAGCCTTTTTCCTTAACATCTCTAATTACTTGAGTTGGGTACCTAATAGGATTATCAGGATCAGTCACTCCCAGCTTTGGTTGGGTTTGATACTTGCTCATCGGCTCACTAGAGATGGTTAGGCATTCTTTATAGCGTGGGTAAGGGAATTGGTGGGTATCATAACGATTGCGATTATTAAACTCGTACCCATAATCATGGTCAAGATTATACTCATACCAAGAATCTCACCTCCATCTATCCCTTTCGTTTATTTTCCTTCTAACTTCAATTATGTTTTTGGTTAATTCCTTCATGTGTCTTAATAACAGATCTAAATTCATTATGATTTATGTGATGGGTTCGCTTCTCAGTGGAGTCGTGTTGTGGAGTCGCCAAGTGAACGAATTGTCGTGTTCACCAACGGATGATGTCGTAGGAGAGGTAAGTGAAATTCATGCAATGATTGTAAATATTTAAACATATAAAATGCAATCACTGATATGAGATCGGATGTGATATGAATGACAAAAGATGTAAGTACATTCACAGACACCGAAGGTAAAATAGATGAACCAAGGCAAGCCTCTACCTCCCCGGCAACGGCGCCAAAAATGTTATCACACAACTTGTAGTTGTCCTTAAAGGTATCCCATCCAGGACGGTAGAGGTGATGGACAACTAAAGAGGTGACCCATGAAGTGCAATGGTTCCAAATGCAAGCTGGGAGTCATGTCAACTGAGGTGTTATCACCAGCCTTGTAGTTGCCTATGTAAGGTGGATCCAGGATGGATGGTAGAGGAACAAGCAACTAAGGAGGTGGAACCAAGACTGCCTAGACTCCCAAATGGATGGTTGTCATGCCAATCAAGGCAGCCTTCACTTTATGTGTCTTAGCCCAAGACAACAAAGGGGGAGACCCAGATCTACTCCCAACATGAGAGATCAAACCTGGACACCAGATCAGATCAAATGGACTTTGAGGTCAAGGACAGGATTGGGGCTATCTAGTATCGATGGATAGACGCGATCAGAGATATGACAAAATCAAAGCACCCGAGTCATCAGGGAAACATCAGATTACGAGGAAAAGAGGCCAAAGAGGGGGTAGCGCTAGAGTTGGAGATAAGTACCTGTTGGACTTGGGGTAATGGAGTCAATATCTGCCCAGTGTTGGAGTGGACCCTAGGGTTTGAGAAGGCGGTTTCTCAGATCTAGGGCAAACTAGGCAGAATTAGCTCAGCATTAGGGGTGAATTGGTGAGAGGGAGGCCTGATCTACAAAACCCAGCAATGGTTTGTCCAGAGATCGAGCGGTTTATTTTTTAGTATTTTTGTTTTTTTTATTATTTATGGAATTTTCAGTAAAATGAAGAAAAGCATATGTCAATGGGTTGAGATCCGGAAGAAAGGAACTAACATGTAGATATTACCTTGAAATCCTTGTAGATGCCTTGAAGGTGATGATCCCTGCTATCCTGATCAATTTGAGGAGACCTGTGTGATTTCTCAGCCCAACGTTTGCTCCAAGTGAACAATGTGCCCTCTCTCCTACACAAGCAAGCGTCAACAATATCAGATTGTCGTATCATGAAAGAAAAGCAAGATCCACAGAAAAGTAACAAAATGCAATCATAGATCACAATGAAACTAATGAAAACCCCCTGATACAAGACGAAGTCAATCCAAGCGAGTTGAGGATCCCCTACAAAAACGCCCAAGATGAAATCGCCCTCCTGTAAACAAGACAATGATCCCAAAAAAAATATAGATCTCACACAAATTTCCTAAATGCTAGGAAGCAAAAGACTTTCCAATCACCATCTAAGAACACCAGATGCAAAGGAGATCCAAAAAAATATCCACAAGAAAGCTTTTCTATTAATCAGATCCAAGAGCCAAAGACCCCTTACAAATGAGAAGCTCTCTCCTCTAAATAGGAATGGAAGAACCAAAATCCTAACCACTTTCAAAACGAGTAGTTAAATTAAAAGATATAAATGTTCTAATCAATGGTTGAGATGAGCTCAACATACAATACATGGATCAATATAACCATAAAGTACCAAAGTGGACTAAATCACCCATAAAGAGGGTACCCCACTCAACAAGAAATAAATGAAGCACATGGTGGGTCCATGGAGTGTTAACTAACTCCCTTTGGGTGCCCCATGGCACAATAAAATAATATAATATTTTAAGTTTTTGATTTTGTGCCTCCTTGAGGAAATCGTGAGCCTCCCCAAAGCTCCAGGAAATAATATAAAAATGCCCAAAAAATAGGTGTGGGCCCAATCAGGTGCTGCAAGCCTGCAACTACTGGAGAAAGTGCGGAGGACATCACACTCATCATCATGACTCATCCCAGTCATTTCCTTTCCTCAGTAACCCAAATCGATTTCTTCAATAGCCATTTAATCATTTATTAATCTGCATCAAAAAATGTGAACCTGCCAAAACAACCTCCTAGGTTGTCTGTGTTGTCCAACTGAGCCCACTAGGCTCCCTGGGATGGGGGTACTATGGTACAATCAAGTGGCTGCACCCCCTATGCCCCATACAACGCCCTAGGAGATCCCATAAAAACATCTCCCTGCTCAGACATCATCCTGTGAAGCAAACTGCATCAAAAGGGTAAAATGAGCCTGATCATCTCTGCAAGTGCCCGAAACTGAAAATAAGCTATGTCACTAAACTCGGAGAGTCCAAATCCATCTAAGGTGCATACTCATACCCTTTCCAGGTCTCTGCCTAATCATCAACAATATTTAATAGACAATATAATCACCTGTAAATGAACAGATACCAATAATATAACTCAAACTATCATCCATTTGCTGCAAGTGTTACAAGGCTAAGACATACTCTACAAATCATTTAAGTAACAATCATAAGAAGTAGCAGTCAACTCACTGGCGGCACATCAACCAAATACATATATAGGGTTTTATTTATTATTACTCAAACCAGACTTTTAGGACTATACTCACTTCATAGTTGTAGTCAATTTGTAAGTGAAGGGTGAATGCTGAAATTGACAAGGCTAGGGTAAAGGATGACTACCAACTTAACATCATAACACTTTGGATATGGAAAGGGAATACTCACTATAACCACATGTCGGACAAACAACAACACAGGGAATGGCAGTGCCTCACAAATGGTTCAGTTGTTCAGAGAGTGCTTATTCAACTTAGCCATCATGTCTACATCAAGTTTGATCCAGGTTCATTAGGACCATCAATTTTATTTCCATGGCCTTTTTGGCCTATATGACCTTTTGGGGACTTCACCAGTGCTTAAAAGCACAACTAACTGTAGCTTTCATCCAAGACATATTCAAATTTATAAGGTCGGCAATATCTGGATATAGCATCTATTTAACCATTGCTTTTGGGACCTTTTCTTATACCCTTCACGGAGTATTTTAGCATTTCATTGCTCTTGCCCTTTGCTAGCATATGTTAAGAAACACATTTTAGAATTTACATTTTCCATGGGCGTGTTGTCCGCCAAATGCACACCAGCAGTAGAAATCTAATAAAAGTTGTCTCCTCACTTGAGAAAGTGGGAGAGGTGTGGCCTTGGGGGCAAGCACAGAGCCAGGTACTGTCACCTACTCCTAGCTCCTTCATTTAGGCTAACTCCTAACGAAGCCAAGGGGGGTAGTCCCTAACAAAGAGTTTCTATGGCTCAATGTTTTAAATGTTCTTTGGTGGTTGCGGATGCGAATGGGCGTCTTATCCAATGGGAGATATGAAAATACAATAATAACATACCAGTGTCTTATCCAATGGGCATGGAGTCAAAAATTGTAGTGCTGGGGTGCTTGATACAAGAGTTCAGTGTTTGTGTGATCATTTGCAAATACTCTTTGAAAATTTTATCAAGTTTTAATGATCTTGGATTATTATGGTCGAGAGAACAAGATATCAAAGTCTAACCGGAAAAGTATTCTAGGTCGTTCCGTTCGACACCTGTCGACCTGTCCAATATCCCGGGCTAGGTGTTCGAAGAATTTAACCTGCATGCCGGGAAGCTTAGACAACGGAGGGTTCCGACGCCCTTACTAAGAACAACTCGAATGCTTTTGACAATGGCAGTGCGTTGGTTGTGGGGTGAAAATTTTATGATTGTTATCACTTGTCCAATTAACAATTCCAACCACCGTTCTCAGTACGATCCCAACCCCTAAGGGTCAGCAGAGCATACTAAGTGGAGGAAGCCAAAGAAATAAATTTATTATGGGGGAATGTGAGTTTGAAATTATTGTATTCTTATGAGCACACAGTTCAACTCTCCGACAGACAGTGCTCTTGACTTCGTCTTATGACAGAAGTTCAAGAGACTTTAACTAATCTGTATGCTTGATGCAAGGATAATGCAGTGGGAATGCTCTCCGACAGAGAGTGCTCTTGACTTTGGTTATTGCAAGTTCAAGAGACTTTGGTTCTTTTTACAAGACAATCAGCTTGTAAATTGAAACCACGTGATAGCTCAACAAATTGTAAAACAACGAAACAATGACATAGCAAAATGATAACCTACCTGCAAATGAAATAAATGAGAAACTAGTGTTCTACAACAACAAGAAACTAATCTAGCAAGGAGAAGTCAAAAATTGACTTCAAGACACACTGTCCCCGAAATTTCTAGCTAGCTGGTCATATGCAGGAAGACAATGGGGAAAGAGAGGTAGCACGCAATGTCAATGCGGCACTTGGGATGAAATCCGAAGGTACTTCTCAGGTCAAGATTGAAACAATAAAAGTTCTAAGTACAGAATTAAACTACTCTAAGCATGCAAAGTAAATCTAAGCTAAGAGCACAAGACACTCTTCCCCAAATGGGGAAGAAGCAACCAAAAGATGGGAGGCCTTATCCCACTTTGCCCTTTTATTAAGAGAGTACAATATTTAGGATTTTCAACCTTAAAGAAAGAAAAAGAACTTGGAAAGACAAATGGAACAAGCCTTAATGGTTATTTACAAAAGGAGGTGATTTGGAAAATTTGGTCTTCTTTAGTTCAAATCCCAAGTATTTGGATCTTCTTGGTTTTGGTACTTAGTTTCTACTCTTCTCTTTGGTTTATTTTTTGTTCTTCTTTGGTTCAATCTTCAAGTCCTTCTCTTAGTATTGTTTCTCCTCACACCTACACACAACATGAATCAACTCAAAGCACCCATCAGCTGTTAACTAAATCAAATCAAATATAAACTACTTCTAAGAAAGAGATCTACAAAAAATAAAACCAAGTGCAAGATCTAATCTATGATATGAAAATTAAACAAACTAAGCTTAACAAGTAAAGATCTAACTACTCTACTCTAAACACGAGATACAGAAGAAACCAAGCCTAAACTAAGCAAAAAAGAAGGAGAAACAACGGACGAGGAGATAGAAGAGGTTAAAGGAGAAAGCAAGGGAAGGTGGAGAGGCTAGCAAGAGCAGATGAGAGCTAGAAAATGAAAGTCGAGAGCAAGAAGGAAGGGGCTAGCAAGCAAGAAATCGAGAAGATCAAGGAGCAAACAAGAGAACTAGAAGAGGGAAGCTCGCAGATCCAGGTAACCAAAAGTGTTATTTTTGAAACTTTGTTAATGGAGGGAAGGAGAAGCTCTGATTACTATGTCTCTTTCTTCGATTGGGAAGCGCTAAGAAAGACCTGCAAGATGAAGAAATTAGATGGAAAAAACCACTGGTTCATTACGAAGAGCTTGATCTCAAGCTTGTTCTTCACCCTTAATGATCAGTGCAAAACCCTTACAAACAATATCAAATCTGAACAAGATACTCATAAACTAGATTGTTAGCCCTTCTAGAGTATATAATGAAGAATGATTTAATAATTGAAAAAGCAAGGTGAAAGAGATATCACCAAAGACAATGTGAATCCACAACTCCAAGAACTCATGCATGGACCTCCAAAGTCACAACTTTATTCCAACTTCTAACAAATATTACAATAATTTTGGTAAGCGTTCATGCCCAGAATCTCCATCCTAAAAGAGCTCCAAGAGCCTCTACTTATACAAAATACCAAGCCCCAAGGGGGGCTTAATGAACCAGAGATCAATCCGGGGTTAAGATGCGCTGAAGCGGAGTTGAACTAGGCTGAACCAGAGCTGAACTGATAAGAAACCGCCAACACACCCAATCAAACCCCCACCAAAAACACATTGGCTTCCTTCACTATGTATGAGCTCCAAGGTAGGTGAGGAGGTGGGTGAGGCAATCACACTCTTCACGTGATTGTACGGCCCATGACGTGAATGGTTGAATTAAATGAAGGATCGTAACATGGTGTAGCTCCCACCTTTTTATTAAACCATGCTTCACATTCTACTTTATTATTTACTTAACAAATGGGGAGGGGTCCACCCTCACCCCATTCGCACCAACCTCCAACAGTGTGAGCTCCATGCTTTAGTGTTGACGTCACCCTCCTTGAACCATTCGTTTTCCACTTGCATGTATTGGCAAGGCATTATACCAAGGTTTAATTTTATAACTTATTTAAAATGTAAAGGGGTCCACACAACACACTCATCATTTCATACTCCACGCTAGCATGACACTTCACCTCACCCTCACGTCACCTTCCTTTGAAACAATTCTATTTCACCTCTTAAGCCAAAGTTTTAACTTCCACCAAGTTAAAGAGAGTCACAACCCATATGGGCCCACATGCCAAGTCACCTTTTCACTATTAAAAAATCAATTTTGACTTTGGATTTGACTTTCTTTAATTTGGACTTTAGTGCATTTTGTCCAAAATTAGCAATTAAATGCCACTATGATGCTCTTCTAGCTAGATGATGCTTTCTGGGATGCTTTAGCTAGCTGAAACATAGTGAAAGTAGCCCCTAGGGTAAAGATGCTGCTCCGAGCTTGAAAATGAGCCCAACCATGCCAAAAACGGAATCGGGATCACTTACTTTTTACATTTTGAATTTTCTCATTTAAACCATTAAAAAATGGCTTAAAAAACAGAGATTTTTTTTTTCTCGGAATCAAATGAAACTCTAGGGGGACCTAGTACATGTTCATACGACTCAATCGGAATGCCTAGCATGACAAAAAACACTAACATGAAGGCTATAATAACCTCCCAAGGACGAAACATCAAGACAACTACCCCAGCTTTGGAGGAGCGAGTGAAAAACTAAGAAATTATTGGTCATTTGTTCAACAACCAATAATAACCAAGGGAAAAAACACTCTGAGCTAGTCGGCTTGATGCCCAAGTCCGGAAATCCAATCCTTTTATAAAAATTTAAATGCTAAGACATTTTTTACAATTTCCCCAAGGGGGTATGAACATGTATTTACAAAAAATAAACAGTTCAGCCAAAAACTGGCTAACTCTGGAACACACTGAACTTCTGAGCTCTGTTCTTGAACAAGGGTACTTGTTCAATGCTCTTGCGGCTCGCTGAAAAATCCACTAAGTGCAAAATTAGTGGATAACAACTGCGGGAAGTGTGCTCGATCTAGTCTCTCATGTAAGGAGAGCATACAAGAACACCAGAATCTCTAGTTTCCATATCCTGTAAAAACATCTCAACTTAACAAGAAAACCTTAGTAGCACAAGTTTTATGAAAAAGAGCCAATGATCCAAAAGTTGCTTTATTCAAAGGAATGATAAAACTTCACTGAAAAATTCATTTATTTCTAAATACAAAAAGAAAATGCTAAAGTAAATGTTCACTTTAAGGAGCCTATTTTCCTACTCTAAGCATGATACAAAAAAGGTTAGGTGTAATCATAAATCCAATGTAGCCACCTAAGCATTTTATTAATGTAAAAAGGTTTTTCCTTGTCTTTGGTTACCAGCCAAAACAAGAATATTTAATTCAAAAAATGCAAACCTACGTGATGATCCAGAATGGGCGAGCTAGATGGGAAATCATAGGCATGAATAATGTCGTCAAACTTCTTCCCAAACTGGTAGGTGCTCACGCAGGATTCTTCCATCCAAGATTGGATAGGACTGATGTAAAAATATGTTTGATGAGGCAGATCAACATACTCATCAAAAGGGCTTATCTATTGATAACTCTGTGTGTAAGCCAAAAACTGCTCCCAATCATAAGGAACATCTATATGTGAAGAAGATGGTCGAGAAAAAACTTCAGCTAGTTGCACCCCATATGAATCTTCACTGCACTACTTCTCCAAGTCCTCATTAAAGATACTCAAATACAACTCAAACTGATCATAGGAAAACTCCGACTACTCTTCTTTACAACTTTCATAAGTTTCAGAATAACAACTCCCCTCGCTAGACACATCATAGATGAGATTCTCAAAAATATTGTCAAAAGTATCATAGGTTGGATTTTCAATACAAGTCCAATAGTCATCATCGCCATCTATGTCGGATATGAGAGATGCCTCATCATTGGTATCAAGTCCCTGGCTACACTCCTCATTCTGCTCAAAACAATCTTCTTGAAAAAGCTGGGTTTCAAAGATATCACAGGGGACCCAACTTTCCAAATATTTGTCATCAGATGGAAAACATGGAGGATTCCCATCACACAAAATTTCTAAGATTGGATTTTCAATTAAAGTCTCGTAGTCATCATCCATGTCAGGTGTAAGGGACTCTTCATCACTTGTATCATGCTCTTGACTGTACTCTCTCGCTTGGCTCTAGGTTTTTGTGGTGACAGGATGGAGTTGCCCAACTGTGTTAATGTAATCAGGCTCTCTTGAATATTGTTTTGCCTCTCTCCAACTTTCTCTAAAAATATTATGCATGTCACCTACATAGTTTATATACTCTGGCTCACTTGATGATGCTTTAGGACTACAACCCTCCGGAAAACCATGCTCCTGAACATAGAATGCATGATAGCAAGAAGATTCCTCATGAAAGTCTTCACATGCCCTACAAAATGGTGTGTAAGGTTCAACCATGTTAGCAGCTTCTAATTGATGAGGAGGCCTTAATTCATGGTTGGGTGCTTTCCTTTGCCAGTTTACTTTTGGAGGGGATGTCCTTGGGATAGGTTGTGATTGTGCCCTCTCCATACTGATAACTTTGTTCTGTATTTCTTTCATCTAGGCTAGATATTTATCTTCCATTCTTTCAATTCTCTCCTTCATTTCCATCATTTGTTTTTTATAAGGATCATCTTCCTTCAAAGGAGTTGAGGGCCTTGAATAACCAGGAAGGTTAGACTCTCTTGAAGACTGCATGTTTTTGACAATTTTGATAGCCAAACCTTGAGCTTCAAGCAATGTGGTGGGCTCCTTGTCTCTTATCTGATACTGGATTTTGCCACTTAATGCTTCTATGTAATAATCCAAACTGGAAGCTGCAGGAGGAGCATAAGTAGCAGGGATGGAATTTGATAACTATGTGAACCTATCGTTGAATTCATCCATGGTTTTCGTATCAGATTTTTTCATACTGGTTAAGGTTGCCACTAGATGTCTAGGTTCTTTTTTACTTCCAAATATGTTGAGGAAAGAAGTCTTGAAGGCTACCATTGTAGCGAATGCATTGCTTGGCAGGTTGCCATACCAGTTTCCAGCTTTACCATCCAAAGATAAAGCAAACAGTCATGTATACATCTTCTTGTTTGTCAACACCCTTGACATAGGCACCACAGTGTTTTGAAAAATATCTGAGATGTTGCTCAGCAGAGGTAGAGGCATCAGTGCATGTGAAAGTGACAAGCTTATCAATGGCCTTTTCAAAAACCTCATGGGGTTGACCTGCTAAATGAGTAAAGTACTCATTCATCATGGTAAGGAAACAATTATTATTTTCAGAGTTTTCAAAATTTTCTTGAAACAAAACATGGATGTCCGAAGCAGACTCAGATCCAAGTTTTTCAAGGATCCTACGAGAAGCAAGTTTGTTCAGTCTCCTCCTATAAACCTTTTCAGGCTTGGGGATGAAATTGAGCAAACCTTCAAAGTTTCTTCTAGTTGAATACCTTGAGATGTTTACTGACAGTGTAGTCGCCAGGTGGATTCAAGTCTAATTTCAGAGAGTTGATTGGACTAAAAATCTACCAAAGAGGGAAAAAGGTAAAAAACTAAAAAGAAACAAAGGTCGTCCAGGAACAGGGCGCATATATAAACATTTCCAATACAAGTAGTACATGAGCTTTCAATTTTAGCCAACAACGTCTCAAGTGACTAGGTGGAGTTCTGCACAGTGCCAAACATCGGGACAACCGACCAGAATGATTTAGGCATACAATCCAACTCACCAAAGGCAAGTTTTGTCACCAACTCAGAGCCGAGACACACTATAAACAGGGAGGTTTGTCCAACAAAGGTTCTAGCGGGGAAAAGTCCTCCATGCCACAAGTCAACTAGTAAGTCGGGTTAAAACAAAACTAGAAGGAAATGGATCGATGGAGACAATGAATCAATAAAGCCAACACTAGCAAGCGAAAGTATGGTGGGAATGACTACCTCTATTCTCCCTAGGGGGGGTAAAACCAATGAGTATAGATTAGGAACTTCCAAGTCTAAGTAGGGACATCCATACATAATACAAATACATCCAAGTCCATATATTTATGACCGCCAGATCATGACACTAAATACTAATATATGTCACAAAAATGAGTATAAGAGCAATGATAACCATAACACAATATAATAAATGTTGAGTCATAACCATGCAAATAATCCATCTGAACCATCATCTGTCCAATGAGAAAACACTAACACCAATCTGGGCATCACTAACTGCTCTGCAAATGACTAAATGGCTACATCAGTCTTCTAATCTGAGTGCCCTGAGACTCAGTCCTAGCATAGGAGAGTACCATAGTCCACTAGTAACATAAAGATCCATCAAAACTGCTCATATTAGCATCTCATATGTAGGAGATCTGGCTGAAAAAATGTATTGAATCTGAAAAATAGAATATGGTAGCCCGGCTACTATATATGTGATAACACGAGGCACCCTTCACTTTAGATTATGAAGAATCACAACCAAGGGGGAGACCCTATAGCCAATCAAAGAAGATTAGAAAAAGCAAAGATCCCATATGTGGGTGTGTCTAATTTACCTTGGATCCATAGATCCACATCATCAAACACCCCTTAGCACCATATCACCCCTAATTTGAACTTGTGGTACTCACTGGAATCATTTCCCTATTTTAAGGAAGTGGGCCCTACTTCTGTATTTCATGGTGTTAGATCTATCTCCTTGGTCCTCCTAGGTGGCCTGACTCATTCATTGGTTGAAACATTCCTAATATCTTAAGCCTCATCAACCACACTTAAACTCTTGGGCTCACCTAAGCTTGCATAGGTTTCTGTAACTCAATTTACACACTCCCCTATGAACCTTTGCTTTGGCTAATCTTCTTTGATTGGCTATAGGGTCTCCCCCTTGGTTGTGATTCTTCATAATCTAAAGTGAAGAGTGCCTTGGTTGATGTGACTCCCAGCTTGCATTGGGAACCATTGCACTTCTTGGGTCACCTCTTTAGTTGTCCATCACCTCTACCGTCCTGGATGGGATACCTTTAGGGACAACTACAAGTTGTGTGATAACAGTTTGCTCCTTGTTCTCGCAGCTCATGTTGATTAATTAATTCGGACGGAATACCAAAAGGAGTTTGGTTTTCATTTTCAACTCCATGGGGAGAAATGTTAGCTTGAAAAGTAAGCAAATTATTCAGGGAAAATTCCTCCCCAAAAGCATCGTTAATTAGAACATCCTCCCCCCAACTTCGAATAACCAGATTTCTCATTTCTCGTTTCAGGTTATTTCTCAGGTCCTACCTAATCTCTCAGATAGGGCAATGAATTCTTCTAGTCAGAGTATCAGGAATATCAGTTGTTACAAACATGGTCTCACTATGAAAGGTTGGTTCAGGGGCTTCAATAGGTAAATTATTAATGGGCTCATAAGAATGTTTGGCATTACTATCCATAATTTCCCCTATCAATTGTTGATGAATAAGCTCCTGTCTAAACCTAACATCATCTTCATCCATAGAATCAGAACTACCTACTCCCTTAAAAAAAACAGATGTATAATCATCTTCCTTTCTTTCCATGTTTATTCTTTCAGCACCCATGGTATCTTTTGCCATAAGTATTCTTCGGCCCATCTTAGTAGGTTTCAAGATATCCATCAATGAAAGGCTCCCTACAAATTCTTATCAAATTCCCGTCAGAATCAGGTATACAAGCGTATGATAAATCCATCATCAAGTATCCGCCCAACCCAACAGCACATTTCCTAGATAGAAGCATGGCATACACAGGAGGAAGATCAATCACTACTACATCCATCATGGTATTTAAATGAGGGCAAGAAAATAAGTCAGGCTTTAAATTTTTTATTAGGCCATATGCTTGAACGCTCCTAGAATCAATTCCACAAACATTTCCATATGGACGAGTGACTTCTAATCCCATTTCTTTCATAATACTTAGAGGCAAAACATTCATAGCAGCACCCGAGTCTAACATACAGTTATGGAGTAAGATGTTGTTGATTTGTAATGTGAGATAGAACAGAGGGTGTCCTCCACTCTTCCTTTCATAAACAACGGTGTGAATCTGGATAGGAGGATCTACCTCTACCTCTTGACCTCTAACACTCTGAATGTGACATTACTCTTAGACAATCTCTGGAGCATTTGCTATGGGGATATTGCCAAATAATTGTTGAACTTGATCTTTGACTGAGGGCAATTTTATTAATTCACTCAAGGACACATTTTGCATAACTTTGTGCAATTCTTGTTCTATGTCTATCCCTAAGTCATAGTCGCAAATATCTTGTTCTTCCGATTCTTCCTCTTCTAAAATTATATGCTTATCTAGGAAAGGTGTTATGTTTTACTCTTTGTTTCTGCATTGGTAAACTTGTATGGTAGGTTGCGTTGTTGTGCATACTAATTCTTCTTCTTCTTTCCAATCTTCTTCTTCTAGCAAGATTCTACCAAAGTCCTCCTCATCAGAGAAGTCTTCCACTAAGTTAATGCCTTGATCGTCAAGGTCAAAGACTTCTGGTTCTTCTTCAGGTTCCTCAAATATGTTCACATTCTTATTTTTTTCATTTCTCCTAGGGATTTGTCTATTGTTGTCTTCCACAGGCCCTCTCTGGTTATTCCAATAAGGTCTTGGGCTGTAAGATGCTTCTGCCTCTATCTTGTCTTCAAACAAAGGAATGCCAAAGTTAACTTGTATCTTGAAGGGCATTGCACCTTTGAAGTAATTGGTCGTCAAAGAATTTGGCCAACAATTATCCATCATCTCATTCTTCTATCACTTGAGACCTTCCTCGAGCAACATATTGATAGGATCTCCTACTTTGTAGTCTTTCTTTTCGTCTTCCATGGTAGGCCATTTGGGCCAGCAAGGGAAGTCTTCGCCAAGCTCGGTTAGTTCAAGGCCTAACTCCCTATACCCTTACCTCGTTGGGGATGTGCATGAAAAAACAATAAATAGAAAATTGCTTTGATACCACTAATCTCGGTTATGTTGAAAACAAAATGAATATAGCAATTACATGCGAAATAACACAAAGATATTGCAAAGAGCATAGTAATGCAGCGAAACCAAAACTCTATTAATGAATGAAATATTAAAAACATTATGATATGCAAAGCAATACAAATCGACAAGAATGGTGATAGCTTATCTCTGAGAAGAGATCTCTTGAGGACTCTTGACCACTCTCATTTGCAAAAAAAGCCCATAACAAGACACTAAAACTGCCTTTTAACAAAAAGTCTAAAACCCAAAGAGGTAAAACCATAATATCAAAAACCCTAACCTTAGGAGATGATGTGGCAAAAGGAATGTGTGCCCCGAGGAGCCTAGTTGATAGGTCAACTTCCTAGGGCTGCAACTTTCGCATACGATCGCTGTTCAGTGCATTTCTTAGACCATTAAAAAGATTATTCTGAGATACATGTGTTTGCAAGGAATGGCGATGAAATATTCCCACACCTTGCATCAAAAGTTCAGGACCTAGAAAACTTCAAAACTATTGTAAGACTAGTAAGGTGTAGGAACGTTTCTAAGTCGGTGGCAGTTTTGGGTGGCCACATGGATCCACCTAGATCACAAACCTAGCCCCCTTCACTTTCATGATATTGCAATCAATCAACATGATATTAATCCTAGGCTGTTTGACCAAATCTAAGAAGCTCTTACAATATTTCTAAAGGATCAACTTTCTTCTTTCTCGCTCTTTAGGCTTTTGTATCAGTACCTAACTTGATCTTAGATTGTGACTGAAAATGACAAACTAAACCTAAAATTTCCTCTATTTCCTGATGGAAGAAAGGCATTTTACTGACCTGGTTTGATGCAGAAATCTTCAAATTCCAAGAAAATTGGGATAAAAGTTGTTGAGTAGAAGATATTTATGCTAGTTAAGATAAACATGGCTGGTTTGGTACCCCAATAGCTTTGAATAATAAAACAAAAGCATAGTCACCAAATAAATCCTACAAATGGCATGAATGAATCCAAGAGCTTTTAATTTAAATGCCCTATATCACATAAGGAACACACAATTACATCAAATTAAAAAAAGGATCTTATATGCATGATTACCAACATATACCATAATAAAAGCAGACAGTCCAGAGACTCCAAACAGAGGCATGATATGATAAGAGCATGATATGCATGTGAAGAATTCAAATATTATCCAAGCCAGTTTATAAGCAGAATATTCAAATATTATATCAGCAAGTTTGTTGATCTGTCAAGTATTTCTCTTAAAAGCATGCAGTAATTATGGCATAGCAAAGGAAAACTTAATAACTCTACTATGATTCAAGCTTTGTGTATTGTGTAGAATCAGGTTTTCTCTCCAATGTCAATTCCTAGAGAATAGACCATTCAAAACTGCTAGAATGCTTCTTCTTGTGCAAACCAATACACACACATCAAAAATTACTTTGCTAATACATGTAACTCCAAAAAGAGAGAAGGAGCTTACAATAAGTTCATTTGGAGGGAAGGTGCATTTCGGAGCAGAATAGTAAATAAAGACACCAACCCAAACGCAGATGCTGCAAACCATTCTGGTACAGCTGCACACATTCAATCATCATCTGCAACAATTTTAGACAAACTTCCCCTTTTGAATTTGATTTGAAGTTGCTGAACATGTGTGCTCTGTGTGCATCATTTTTATCTTCTTATGCCATCATTCTGCTCTATTTGCATTTACTTTCCATGTACATCAAGGAGAGGCATTAACACTGAAGAAATTTATTCAATTCTCAAGGATTTTAAATACAATATAATTTACATCCGTTGCCAATTTCATATAACTCAAGATATGTGTGCATTGACATTTCCTGTCATTTATTTCCCTTCTATAACATGTGCTTCTTTTATCCACTTAGGAAGCAGAAAAGCAACAAAGATTGTCCTAAGAATTCAAATGTATTTTTAATGCAAAACCCAGTGGCATGTGCAAGTCAATTACTAATCTAAAAGCCACGTCCCTGAGATGCAGTTGAAAATATGTCAAATGGTTAGATAACAAAATAGGTATTAGCTATTTTCAGTTTTGAGCTATAATGGCAATGTCCATACACCTCCATTAGTGCCTAGTTTCCTTCTAGTATCTCATAAATGATAAAACCCTATAGGCATAAGCTCCATACACTATAATACTCGTTTCCAAGTACTAGAGTTAAGAGTAGTGCAAGCAGTTACCACTTGGCTCAGACTGCAACGATTCCTTGGGGACAACCACTGCAACCGGCCTGTCATCTTCTGGATTTACTAAAAGAAAAAGCTTGTATTGTTCCCCAAACCTCTCCTGCGAACAGCAGATTTTAGATCTTGGATAACATTATTGAAATAAGCATGGACCAATAACAGCATAGCCTGTGAGAACTAATAAGCATAATCTGAAACAAACCTGAAATCTCCCCTTTAGCTTCATATAACTCTTAGCTGCTTCACCCCTTAGATTGCCTTTAAACAAGACACCACCCTACTTATCACAAACGCCAAAAATGTGAGTAATAACTTCCAGCATGAATATGCACATAACAATTCCACATAATTAGTAACAAATGCTCTTTGACCAAGGAAACTTGCTTGAGGTTCACCCCAAAGAACAAATAAGGGCAAATCTCTGTTAGATATGATGTACTTGAGATACAAGGAAACACAAACAAAGTAGCACTTTTAAGACAAGAGGCAATTGGATGGAAAGCATCATTGAAGGTAACACTAGAGTCCACATAAGGCAATTAAATAAAATGAAGAATCAATTTATGCATTCCACATTGTTTTGATGGCTAAATAAAGCTCCACAAGAAAGCATATACAATACCTCGTCTGTAAGAAGACTATAATATAATATACTTTAATGAAGGAGTTAGTAGTACAATAATTTATATAGGGTTCAAATAGTTTGACAGCTAAATTTTGGGAAAGATTGTGTGTTGACCACCTAACCAACTAGGTGGGCAACACGTGACGTGAAGATGAAAAAGAAGTACCTAATAAAGTTTTTTCAAGTGAGGCAGCTCTTCTTCTTAGCTTTTCTCCATGAAATTTCTGCATCCCTGCGGGGGATTTTGTAATGACATGTCAGGATGAAGGTCTAGTTTTTGTAAAACTTAGTTACCTAGGACTTTTTCATTAGGGAAGTCCTTTCATCGAGTGTTTTTTCCCTTGGATAGTTAAAATTATTTTTAAGTGATTTTAATTATCTGAGTTTTTCATTCAAAAATACCTCCAAAGTAGTGAAAAGCATTCTAATGATCGAGTCCACGGGGTGACTAAGGCCCAGGAATGTTCTATGTAACCATGCTAGACACTATCCAGAGTTTTGCGGATTTTCATTAGGTTTTACCTATGATTTTTTAATTTTTGGTGAATAAAAATTCTCTCTCACCATAAAAAAATTGTAATGTAAAGAGGGTTATGTGGCACCTATGTTAGATTTTTCTTCAATTGCTTAGATAGTATTCTTAAACAATTCACAATAGTAGGTGTTATAACTAAATCTTGCAGGGAATTTTCCATATTGTGATGATGGCCTCAAGCTGCAGGTACTATCAGGAAAAGATCACTCTTCAGTGAACACTATATTTTTTGACAAAGCTCATAGTGGAGTGGGGAGTGTCTGGTCCAGTCTCCCCTCACAGAAAACTCACAAGTTGTATCTGGAATTTTTCCAGATATAACTTCCGGAAGTAGTGCTGCCTATGATTCAAGTAGATCAATTGGTGTGTGGAAGCATGTTATCAGTAAGTCGAGCACAGGAAAAACAAACAAAGTTGTAAGGAAAGAAGTGGATGTCCAAAACATGGGATGTCAAAGTGTAGGCTCAAGAATTATCAAGAATCCTTCCCGGAAAAAATCTCCTCTAAACGGGTTTCCACGGAAAAGGACAGAATCATATCTCGAGCGGAAGATCAAAATGTTGCAGGAAGCAAGAAAAACACTGTTCTGAGTCTGAAGGTAATAGTGATATAATTGGAACATCAGAAAGTATACCTTCTCTGCCTGTAGTGGTGTCAAGGCTTGAGATTGAGAGGCAGCAAGCAGCTGCTTTAGCTGTAGCCCAAAATGATCCCTGGCATAAGGCAGAAGACGTGGAAAAATAGGGGAAGAGCAGATTGAGGGTTTGGATAAAGTCCTCGTTAAAAAATTATCCAGATTGGAAAGGGAGAAGCTTGCAGCTGCAAAACATTCGAAGGAATTTGAGGCATAGAGGACATCTGTAAGATCTTGCAAAGATGACCACAGTATGCCTGGTCTCGGTGACATTCTGAAGAAACAAGCTCCTACCATGCAAAATGCCAGAAATGTCAAAGGTGAGATTGCAATATTGCAGACTTGCTACTTGCCACTGATAAGACTCAGAATGTTCCATCAAGCGAGGCAGAAACATTTGCTGGAAAGGTGCCATCAAGAGTGCCACTGATAAGACTCAGAATGTTCCATCAAGCGAGGCAGAAACATTTGCTGGAAAGGTGCCATCAAGAGTGCAAATATGTGCACTCCTTGATTCTGATGGCCCTCCAGAGGAGATTGCCTGTGCTGCAGAAAAACTAGTTGATCAAGGTTTTCCACACAATAAAATTGAAGGTGAACTCCATGTCTTCCGCTGACAGACAGAGCACGCCCAAGTACTATGTTCCCACATCTCCAGCCTGAATCTAGTGGGACCCTTGAATATAAAAAATGGCGCAAATACTTAGTTCAAAACAGAGTTGAACTCGTGGAGTTGCATTCTTACGCCGAAGATGTCGTATTAACTGAAGCTGCAGTAGCTAGCCGTGTTTCATGCACAGCTCATTGGCAGCCAACTTGTCTAAACCGGTGGTTGATTCCATCATCTGGCAGATGCTCGGGGCTCGGGGGACATGAACTAGCAGATTTGGGCAGTTTTTATCACATGGAAGGATCATGGATTTATTCATGGGGCAGATAATGTGGTGATTGGGATCTGATTGCATATCTATCGCAGGCAGCCGTCCGAAGTAAAGCTTCACGAGTCGTGAAATTGTGGAGCCTAGGTTTGGCCTTCATGTTTCATCTAGCCACTAGCTTTAATTGGGGGCAGTTTCCACGATTTTGTAACAGTTCTTCATTGACAGCCAAATCCTTCACGTGAAACACAGCACAACCCAATGCAGATGCTTGGAATTGAACAACGTAATAGCTCGGGGGTATCCACGACTGAACATGGAGTTCAGTTCAATTAGATCAGATTCTGCATCAATCACCACTGCCAGTTGTTTGCTGTGTAAAAGAACCGGAACATTCAACTGCCAGTGGTTACTGGTCGCCATGTTATCATTACAGTCCACGTTTTTTTTTTGGACAGCTGAGCCATGGAGTTTTTGAACCACAGATTGATTGGTACCACAGATTGCTTGGTAGGCATCTCCTTAGCAACTGTTTATTCTGGCGTGAGATCTCCATGGAACTCGTTGTTGAGGCAGAGGGTATTCACTTCATACAGCCCGCAGGTGGCAAAGCCATTTTCACGCCCAGACCTATCCATTTTTCTCCACGTGGTGATGGAAACAGCTCGTCATCTAGGAGGACAAGTTCATTTGCTGTTGGCCATCTGTTGGTTTCAACATTTAGTTAAGTGGGTTGTTTTCCTTTTGTTACGTTTAGTTACCATTTTCAAAGGGATTCGACAGGGGAGCAAACTGCGCTTTAATAAAGCCTTTAGATTGTGGATCAGCTAAAGTGACTGCTGCACTTTAGTTAAGCATGAATAGCGTTGGCTATGTAGTTGTTTAGAGAGGAAAAAGTGTATTTTTTATTCACTTTATTTCTTTAATTTATTTTATTATTTTTTACGAGAATGGATTTTAGAGTCTATAAAAAGGCCAGCCTTCTACTTTGTACAGGATGGAAAATTTGGCTGGGAGGATTTTTCCCCCAAGTTGAATAATAGAAAAAACATGTTGGGTTCCTTGATTCATTTGGGAATCTCTGTCATGGTTCTTCGTTTTTCATAAGCTGTAGATTTAAGCCTAGCATATAAGGCTATAACCTAGCCCATTGGGCAAACATTTGGGGTTGTCAACTCGTTTGTCGGCATTATGTTTTTCAAGGTCTTACGAGTAATGGACAGTAGTCAGTTATACTTACATTCTCGTTGCCTTTGATTATGGAACGCACCAGTTTAGTCTCCCTTCTGTGAACCGCAAGGCCTCCCCGAGTCCCCTTTTGACTCCATCCTCCCTTCTGGTACTGACACTGGTCTTCCCTCGAGGACTAGTCCTCCCTTCCCTTCCTGTCCATCAAGCAACAATCCTTTTCCTTTTTTGCTACCCATGTTTCTCTAAGGTAGCCTCTTCAGATCACCTTGCCCTCAACTGCCCCTGCCTTAGCAATCCTAACTTAGGGAAACCCCCCTAGAGCTGGAGAAGAGCCAGCCTGAAGCGAGGAGAGAGGGGTGTGGTGACATTGGCCTCTCGAGAGAGAGTTGTTACCGGGCCAACACGCCCGCATTTTGGGCTTTAGCACTCGCGTGCCAGTTTCGGGCGACAACAGTAGGATCACTAAAAGAACAACAAACACAACAACACAAAGAACACGGAGATTTTTCCTCGGGGAAACCACAAGGGAGAAAACCCCGCAAAAATTCCTCAGTATAGGACTCAACAAAGACAATGTAAAAACCCTAGACAACTCCTCTCTCTCTAGCAAACTTGCTTGAGTGAAGTGTGTACGAAATGAAGGCGTCGCCTCTATATTTATATTTGACTCTTGACTTTACCTAAAACCTAACTGGGTCAACTTGTCTAGTAAGACACCAACATAATATTTATTACAATGACTCATGGGTACTATTGACTCGACTTACATCTGGAGGTTTACATTGAATCTTTCAATGACACTTACATGACCAATTACATTAGTGACATCTCCTGAAGGAGGAATAACAATAATACGAATAGAATAACTTCCGAAGTTACATTATTTTAACAACCTAATGCCTATAAATAGAGTTATGGGTACTTAAAATCAATGGCATGAGTCCCCCTACACCCTTGCGCAAAGTTTGAAGTCATTCAAACAAGTCTTGCTAAGTTTTTGGACACATTTGTCAAAGTCCGTCAAAGAAATCAGGAAAATTGGCAAATTATTAGCAAGTCAAATTTTGGAAAAGTGCCTAAAGTCACTTAGAAGGTGAAAAAATCGTTTCCTAATGTCATGATATGTTACTAACGTGACATTAGAGACAAATAAGGGCCCCCCATGCAAGTGTTTGGGAAAAATGAAGATGTCACCCTAGGGGGGGGCGCCCTCCCTCTTTATGGAATTTGAGATAATTAAAAATAAGTCAAAGTAAGGGGTCTTTTTGTCACATTGTTGATTTTTCTGAGCATCATAGAGAGCCATTTTCTTAGGAGAATGGAGACACCTGGTCCGGGACCAGGGTGTGGACTCAACCTAGAGTTGAGTGATCATTCTGTTGAAAGATGATATCTGGTCTGAGACCACGATATGGACCCAGTCCAGCACTGGGGGGACTCAACCTTGAGTTGAGTGATCATTCTGTTGAATGATGATATCTGGTTCAGGACCACGATATGGACCCAGTCTAGCACTGGGGGTACTCAACCTTGAGTTGAGTGACCCATTCTGTTGAATGGTGACATCTGGTCTGGGCCCAAGATGTGGAACCAGTCTAGCACTGGTAGACTCAGCCTAGATCGGAGTGGCCATTCTTTTGAATGGAAACACTTTGTCAGTTACCAGGAATTTACCTAGTCCGGGACTAGGGACTCGGCCCAGGGCTGAGGGCCATTCTCCAGGAGAATGGAGGCGCTTGGTCTATTACCAAGTATTTGACCTAGTGTTAAATTATGCAACCTATGGCTAAGGCATCTAATCTGTTACCATGAAGACACTATAAGCCCTAGATTGGGTCTAGGCATGTGTGACACTCTGACCCTTGATCAGTGGGCTTTGAGATCTTCTCCAAGGCTTAGCTACCCTTGGTTAAGACACCTTAGCACCCGATCTTGGTGTCACACAGAGTGTGAGATAAAAGCATTAGTAATTCTCTCTATTTATGATGATATACTTTGAGTGGAGATGAAAGACCACCTTGACCACTTGTATTGACCATAGGGTACTTCAAGAAGGCTAAAGCAAAAGACAAAGATACATAAGGACCTTTAGTACCACTAAGGGGTCAACGTGAAAGTGCAAAAAGACCTTTAGTACCACTAAAGGCAAAAGTCAAAATTAGAAAAGAATAAAATAATATTATTTTGGTCCACTTACAGGTGACTCAAAGGATATAAAAGAAGAACGATCCATTTCATTATTACACACTTGCTCTCACAAGTACAGCTGCTCCAACTAAAGAGTTCACAAGTTATTGAAAAGAAGGAAAATTAATGTGATGCCCTAGCATGGATGAGTCTAGCTAGGGCATTCACAATTATTTTTCTTGTAAACCCTAAGCTAGGGTTTTATTAGCAGCAACATTTTTTTATCTGTTTTCTGGGTTAGGGTTTTATCCTAACACCTCCCTCCTTCACGAACAACAGCAAGATCCACGGGAAGCTAGGGTTTTTTCTTTCAGACAGCTATCTTCCTCTCGACAGCACCTCTTTGCAGCCTCCATTTCTCACTGGGCAACTTCTCCACAATTCGGGCAGGGTACTTTTCTTCGCGGTAGCCCCCTACGCAGCTCGGGCATGTTAAATTTTCATATGCTTAGCTAAGACATTAGTACTTCATTTCATTTTCATAACAAAAGCATATAAACAGAATCACTGAAAGATAGACAAGCACAACCATACAAAAGGAACACAAAGATTTATCCTGGGAAAACCCTAAAGGGAAAAACCCAGCAAAAGCTTCCTCAATATAGATGCCCCAAAAAGATAAAAAATAAAAGATAAAACCAGCAAGGAGATCAAACCTGATCCTCCTCCTTCTCCAGCTACTTCTCTTCTCCACTAATGCGCTACACAAGTGAGAGTGTGTGTGTCTCAAATGAGGAACACCACACCTCTATTTATATTCATCCGTTCACTTGAATTAACTCATTCGACATGTAGGCTCGAGTTAATCATGTAGGCTCGAGTTACACATGTAGGCTCAAGTAACCACACCAGGGTGCTAATGACCCACCTTTACAATTAGAGGGGACAACCTCATGACTCTTATTAGTTCTTTCGATTAGAAGCATCGGGGTACAAGATAATACAAGTGGTTCTCTCGGTAGGACCATCGAGGACCACAAAAGATACATATAGAATATTCTTCGAAGTTAGAATATTTCAACACTCCCCCTTAACGAGAAGGGTATTCTACAACAACAACAACAATAGTAGGAGAGGACATCATCAACATCATCAGGGTAACACATCTATAAATCATTGGAAGCTTTTCAACATCATGTAGTCTTCATCTTCAATCTTTAGTCTTCAGCATCGTCAGTACTTTGACCGCTTCGATCAGCAACATCTTCAGCATCTTGACTCTTCAATCAGCAGCAACATCTTCAGCACTTTGACCTTTCGATCAGCAACATCTTCAGCACTTTGACCTTTCGATCAGCAACATCTTCAGCACTTTGACCTTTCGATCAGCAACATCATCTTCATCACTTTGACCTTTCGATTAGCAACATCATCTTCAACAGTTTGGCCTTTCGATCAGCAACATCTTCTTCAGCACTTTGGCCTTTCGATCAACAACAACATCATCATCATACTCTGATCTTTAGATCAGAAACATCATCATCAAAACATCATCATCATCAAAATATCAGCATCAAAATATCATCATCATCACACTCTGATCATCATACTCTAACATCAACTCATCATCATATTCTGATCTTTCAATCAGTACGTCATCATCATCATACTTTGATAATACGGCATCATCATCATCAGGATCTCATCATCATCATACTTTGATAATACGGCATCATCATCATCAGGATCTCATCATCATCGCATTCTGATCTTCCGATCAGAAAACATCATCATCATCAGCATCATAATCATAAGCAACTTCTGATCTTCCGATCAGAAAACATCATCATCATCATATTCTGATCTTTCGATCAGAGAACATCATCATCAGCAACTTCTGATCATTCGATCAGAGAAACATCATCATCATCATATTCTGATCTTTCGATCAGAGAATATCATCATCGTCAGCAACAGCATCATCATCATATTCTAATCTTTCAATCAAAGAACATCATCATCATCAGCAACTTCTGATCTTTCGATCAAAGAAACATCATCATCATCATATTCTGATCTTTCGATCAGAGAACATCATCATCAGCAGCAACAGCATCATCATCATATTCTGATCTTTCAATCAGAGAACATCATCATCAAGACATCAACATCATCAAAACATCAACATGATCCTTCCTTTTGGAATTACGGGATTTAGGTCTTTACGGAGTTACTAACGATCCTTCCTTTCGGAATTACGGGATCAACACATTTGTGGAACTCAGACAATCCTTCCTATTGGAATTACGGGATCAACACATCTGTGGAACTCGGACAATCCTTCCTATTGGAATTACGGGATCAATTCAATAATCCTTCCTTTCGGAATTACGGGATTTAGGTCTTTACGGAGTTACTAACAATCCTTCCTTTCAGAATTACGGGATCAACACAGATGTGGAACTCAGACAATCCTTCCTATTGGAATTACGGGATCAATTCAATGATCCTTCCTTTCGGAATTACGGGATTTAGGTCTTTACGGAGTTACTAACGATCCTTCCTTTTGGAATTACGGGATCAACACAGATGTGGAACTCAGACAATCCTTCCTCTAGGAATTACGGGATCAACACACGTTCTTGAGTACCAAAGTCACCGGATCCGTTCTAAACCGAAGTTCAAGGATGATACAATCCTACCACATTCACGGGGACCGAGATCTCCGGATACATTTTGAACCGAGGTTCAGGGATGATGCAATCCCACCACTTTCACGGGGGCCAAGACCTCCGGATACATTTTGAACCAAGGTTCAGGGATGATGCAATCCACCACTTTCACGGGAGCCGAGACCTCTGGATACATTTTGAACCGAGGTTCAAGGATGATGCAATCCACCCACATTCACGGGGGCCGAGACCTCCAGATACATTTTGAACCGAAGTTCAGGGATGATGCAATCCCACCACATTCACGAAGACCGAAGTCACCAGATCTATTATGGACAGATGTCCCAGGATGATACAATCCCTCTTCATTCTAGAGGACCGAGGTCACCGGATCACTTTTGGACAGATGTCCTGGGATGATACAATCCCTCTTCATTCTCGAGGACCGAGGTCACCGGATCACTTTTGGACAAATGTCCTGGGATGATACAATCCCTCTTCATTCTCGAGGACCGATGTCTCCGGATCACTTTAGGGCAAGTGCCCAAGGATGATACAATCCCACTGCAACATCACTACTCCCCCTTTCGAGGAAGGTCTTTTCGAACAACACCAAGCTTGTCTCGAAAGTGTTCGAACTTTACCTAAGACAGAGACTTCATCAGTACATTATCATCTACATCTTCAGTATGTGAATACTGAACTATCACCATCTGTATCTCCAGTATGTGAATACTGAAAGCATCATCATCTATATCTTCAATATAGAAATACGGAATCATCATCATCTGCATCTACAGTATGTAAATACTGAAACATAATCATCTGCATCTTATCTCGTATGTAGAAATACCGGATTTCTATGTGTTACAATCGAAACACAGGGTTCTCTATCATCATAAATCTGGTTATCACATAGAATCATTGTAGTATCCATCTTCAGGTCAAAGAGACCTGATATCAGCTTCTGAAGCCATATGACTTCACAACTTAGCAGAGCAATCTGCTATGTATTTTGCTTCAGCCGTGCTACGAGAAGCACTGGACTGTTTCCTGCTAAACCATGAACTCATAGTAGACCCCAAACAAAAGCATCTACCTAATGTGCTTTTCCTGTCTAAGATACTTTCAGTCCAATCTACATCTGTGTAGCCATACAATCTATACTCATGGCTACCATCATAGTATAGACCAAAGTCTATAGTCCCTTTCAAAAATCTCATCACATGTTTTGCGGCTACTAGGTGAACCCGTCTTGGTTGAACAAGATATTGACTTAAGGTGTTCACAGCAAAACAAATGTCTGGTCTGGAATTTGTTAAGTACATCAATGACCCAATGATCTGTCTGTAATGAGTCACATCCACTAACTCTGATGAGTCATCAGCTTCAGGTTGGAGTCCATGGGTGTGGCCATAACTTTGCATTCCAACATATCAAATCTTTTCATGCTTTCCCTAATTGAGAAAGATTCCTTCATATTTCTGGACCTAGGAAATAAAGTATTAGACCAAGGTCTACATTCTTCGGCAGACTTCTTCTTGCATTCTACAATTTGTTTCTCATTCCCTGTCAGAAATAGGTCATCCACATATAATAACAGGATGCCGAGTTAATCTTCTACAACCTTGAGATAAAGGTTAGGATCGACTTTACTCTTGGCAAATCCCATGCTCATCAGGAAACTATCTATTCTTCCATACCAAGCTCTGGGAGCTTGCTTCAGACCATAGAGGGCCTTCTTCAACTTGCATACGTGAGTCCATTTGTCTTCAACTTCAAATCCTTGTGACTATTCGATGTAAAACTCTTCCTTAATCATACCATTAAGGAAGGCTTGTATTTACTTCATCATGAAAGAAACTACCATGATAGCTCTGAAGGAAGTGTACCTTGCTTCTTGGAGTAACTATCTCTTCAGAATTAATTCCCTCTTTCTGATAGAAACCACAAGTCTTTCCTTACTTCTATCAGCAGCATATTTTATCTTACTGATCCATTTGGAAGATACCACATTCTTGCTTTCTGGTTTGAGTATTATATCCCAAACATCATTCTAGTATCATAACATCTTTCATGAGTTCATCTTGTCAGGTCATCAACATATCCTAGTCTTCTGCATTCAACCTTGAAGGTTGGAACCCACTTTACTCTTGGTAAAGTCTCAATCCATCAAGAAGTTGTCCATCATGTCATACCATGTCGAACTCAGATATCTTCTGTAGTCACTCCCCCTGAAGTGGAGTATCATCTTTCCTCTTCATTCTGTATAGGTGGTTCTATTCTTGACATATACTTCCCTTTATGTCTCGAAATCATATCGTATACATCATTCCCCATGATCAAGTGTTATTCTTTGATCATAGCTTCTTTCATAGCATTCTTTTCTTTATCTTGAGTTATCTCTCATACCCATGGTGGTATTCATCCTTCGAGATGGATCTACTGCTCTCTGAAGCTCTTTCTTCTGTCATGGTGTCTCTGACCTTGGGAGCTTCAGATTCATGTTTATTGGAGTGAATCTTGAATTGTCATCACTTGTTCTTCGGAACAAGTCTCATCATTTTTTTCTTGTAGGAGGTTGTACAGGACCTTTCCTACAATTCAAATGCACCAGTTACATGGTTAGAACTATATAACATATGCATAACGACAAATTATTTTAGCCAATACAACATTCATCCATGTCTCACGGAAACTTTCTAGATGTCTTCCATCTTTATCATGACATCATTGAGATTGTGCACTAATCCAAAGAGGTTTGATAAGTAGCAATGGAGAGTTGTATGGCACCATGAGCTACTTACCCATCACAATCATATTAGTGGTATACAGTCATTAATGCAAACAATCTATCAAGCATAACACATCAACTAAATATAATCAAATGCATAACAAAACAATATCATGCAATGACAATTGAATACTTATCTTTTATTCGTTTCATGGGTAGACTCCTTCTTGATCCTTCTACTTCATCATCTTCTTCATTCATGACATCATCATTTCTTATCCAAATGATAAGATGGATAAGAGGTTCTTTAAGAATTGAGTTCTTCACATTCCTCATCACTTGAGGGATCTTTTTTGAATGGTGAGAGCTTGATCTTCAATTGCTTCCATCTTCTTCTTCTCTTCTTATGAGTCGAGCTTCTTCTTCTTCTTCCCAGAGTCTGTTGAAAGTAATTACTTCCTTCTGGCACACATTCCTTGAATGAATGAATTCTATGATCCTGGGAGACCATTCAAGGTGGCTATCACCACTTCTGCATTCTCCAATTCTTCTTCTACCGCTTCAAGATGTTCTGCATTCTGGATCTTCACATTCTTCAACTATTTTCTCAAAGCCATCTTCTGATTTATGTTCTTATCTTCAAATAGCTTGATCGAGGAATCAAACATCTTCGGTGTCTTTAGGGAAGACACTTGTGGTACAAGTTGATCCGTGATTGAATCAACAATGATCTTCTTGGCCTTGATCAAGTTCTTCTTGTGTAAGGCTTTAAGCCTCATCTCCTTCTAGAACTGGAACCTCTCTACTCATGAAGGTGTCCAATTTATTTTCTTCAGAGAGATCAAATACTTCCATGCTTGGAAGTTGTCAACTTCACCAAGCTTGTCATCAAGCTGATGTGATATATCACTTTGAAATGAAAACCTCAAATGCAAATAGCAAAAGATTAGATCTTACCGATTTGAGGTGTCCGTCCTGCTTCCGGAGCTGGCTGATCTAAGGTTTGTCAAAGAAACCCTAATTCTCAAAACTTGGAATCTTTCAGATCTGATTGGATAGAAAGATAGATCTCTTCAAATGGAGTTGTCCAATGTACTCCTTTTCTGAAAACAGTGGATGGAAGCTCCCGGAACAGGAAGCCCTAGTTTTCCAATTTCTTCTGAAGAAATGCCTGTTACTATTTCTGTGATATCCCCGAAGTTACTACTCCTCTATGTCTGAAATTTCGCACTGAGGTAACCTCGCATGTCCCTGATCCAACACCATAGGTTTCACTAGAATTGGTTTCACCAATTGGGATTTATGATCATTTTCCCAAGGTGACCTGTTACAGGACTGTTCAGAACAGTGCAGTTGTACGGAATGCCACGTGTCACTGGTTCATCTTCAGGTTCTGAAATTTGGATCAAAGAAATTACAGGTCATGCTCTTTCTGGAACATCTTCAGGAATTCCATTTGGACCTCTGTAGCCCATGCTACAGCAATTCTCCCAAGGTGTCCTGTTTAGGGATGAATTATGGAAGAGGCTGGAACCCTAACTTGGAGGGATCATATCTCCCAGAATATAGCGAATCTGAAGCTGAATTTCGGACACAGTGTAAATCAGGATTTTAGCTTCGGCCTCTGCAATTTTCAACTCCTGATCCTTCGCCAATCTCAGGATATAGCGAATGTACCAAAACTTAGCAGTTTTAGTATTTAGGGTTTTTCCAGATCGGGGTCAAACTAGGGTTTGACTTTCCCAGAGTTTCACCCAACCAAATTTCTTGATTCAGGTCTCTAAACTTCGATTTTGATGAGGAGAACAATCCTATGCTGGGCCCACTCAAAAATTCTTCTTCTGTGGAAAGCCCTAATTTTCCGCACCAAAACTAAAAATGCTCGGAATCGAATTCCGCTTCAACAGAAAGATGCGCCCTTCAATGGAGAGTCAGTCTAGCCTTCTTTTGCTGATCGATCATGGATAGAGGCCCAAAAAAAATAAGAAGCCATAGATTCTTTAGCTGCACAATGTCTTCTTTCAGGGTGGCTCTGATACCATGTTAAATTTTCATATGCTTAGCTAAGACATTAGTACTTCATTTCATTTTCATAACAAAAGCATATAAACAAGATCACTGAAAGATAGACAAGCACAACCATACAAAAGGAACACAAAGATTTATCCTGGGAAAACTCTAAAGGGAAAAACCCAGCAAAAGCTTCCTCAATATAGATGCCCCAAAAAGATAAAAAATAAAAGATAAAACCAGCAAGGAGATCAAAGCCTGATCCTCCTCCTTCTCCAGCTACTTCTCTTCTCCACTAATGCGCTACACAAGTGAGAGTGTGTGTGTCTCAAATGAGGAACACCACACCTCTATTTATATTCATCTGTTCACTTGAATTAACTCATTCGACATGTAGGCTCGAGTTAATCATGTAGGCTCGAGTTACACATGTAGGCTCAAGTAACCACACTGGGGTGCTAATAACCCACCTTTACAATTAGAGGGGACAACCTCATGACTTATTAGTTCTTCCGATTAGAAGCATCGGGGTACAAGATAATACAAGTGGTTCTCTCGGTAGGACCATCGGGGACCACAAAAGATACATATAGAATATTCTTCGAAGTTACAATATTTCAACAAGGCAAACCCTAACAGGGCTTGGGCTGCCTTGTGTTGCCCACGGCCACCCACAGAAAACCCTAGCAGGGCTCAGGCAACCTGCTAAGGGGGTTCCAGGCACCCACAGCTGCCCTTACAGGCTCTGGGTAATCCAAGTCTAACCTCAGGCTACCACAACAGACCCAAAGGCTGCTTGCATCCTGCCTGTAAGGGCATCCAGGTCTGTAGTAGACCGTCGGGCTGCTGACAGACTACCCAGAAAGGATTCCAACAGCCAACAGAGACCACCGGAAGCCATAGTTGACTCGGTCAGAGCAGCAAATATCCCAGGCAGCCTAGACAGAACTTGGGCAGACCCAGCAACAGATCCGAGCAGGAGCAAAGGAACCCAGCAAAGTTCAGGTAGCAGTAAAGCTTCCCAACAAACCTCCAGGCAACCCAACAAACTTTCGGGCAGGCAGACAGGCCATCCAGGCAAATCCGGGCAAACGGAAGATTGATCCGGGGAGAAGGCAGGTTAATCCGGGCAGAAGGCAGAACTAGGGGCTCAGGCAACCTGCTAAGGGGGTTCCGAGCACCCACAGCTGCCCTTACAGGCTCTGGGTAATCCAAGTCTAACCTCAGGCTACCACAACAGACCCAAAGGCTGCTTGCATCCTGCCTGTAAGGGCATCCGGATCTGTAGTAGACCCTCGGGCTGCTGACAGACAGCCCAGAAAGGATTCCAACAGCCAGCAGAGACCACCGGAAGCCATAGTTGACTCGGTCAGAGCAGCAAATATCCCTGGCAGCCTAGACAGAGCTTGGGCAGACCCAGCAACGAATCCAGGCAAGAGCAAAGGAACCCAGCAAAGTTCAGGCAGCAGTAAAGCTTCCCAACAAACCTCTAGGCAACCCAACAAACTTTCGGGCAGGCAGACAAGTCATCCAGGCAAATCTGGGCAAACGGAAGATTGATCCGAGGAGAGGGCAGGTTAATCCGGGCAGAAAACAGAACTGTTTGGGTAGGTTCGGGCAGGACAAACAAAGGTTCAAGCAGTCACACAGAAAATTGGGCAGCCTGCTCAATATGGGCACGAGAGAGGAATTAGGTCAGCAAGCCCTAATTCGCTAAAAAGCCCTAATTGGGCAACTCTATGTAATTGATTTATCTTCTGTAATTGTGGTACAAACCCAGCTAGGGTTTGTGGATTTTTTTGAAGAACTCAGTCATCTCATTTACGAGATGAATTACTAGTGCTTTTGGGGTTTTTGTCCTTTAAAGGTTTCTCCAGTGAAAAATCTTGTGTTCAATGTGTTGATGTATTGATGTTGTTTACTGCACTTGTTATTTGTTTATGTTAGTCTACAAATTTTAAAAGTATTCATGCTAATGCTAAAAATTCAACACACATATTTAGTAGTTGGGCTACCTTTGTTTCTGAGCCGTACTGACCAGTTCTTTGAGTCTGTCCTTTACTATGAGGTTAGCAAATGATGAGCCACCAATTGATGATCTCCCACTTTCAGCAGATCCAGAGTATCCAGATTGACCAGTTCTATGCCATGACTGAGCCTCATGACCCGAAATTCAATGACCGAGTTAGCCATTTTTTCATAACCCAAAGCATAGATTGTTATAGTGCCCATGATATGTAGCAGCAACAGTTGTTCCAGTGATCTTCAGATTGGTTTCAGATCCAGTGCAAGTATATGATCCAGGTGATATTATTGGTTGTGCATATGGATTTTCATGTTGCTCTGTTACCTATTTTAGCAGTGAGACTCGATTGATATTTATTATACGTTGGAAATACTTATTCTTGGTTTTACTTGGAATCTGAAGTATAAATGATCTAGTTGTTTTGTCCAAGAGATTCTTTTGTATACTCATTGGCCTTGCCCTACTCCTAGTATGGATTTGGTTATTTCCCTTTAGGGACATAGCTTGCTAGTCTTGGCACCATCTCCACTGTCTTCGTCCATTCATTGCCTTCCCTTGTTGATTAACCTTGACTTGTAACTTGACTAGTGACATTTGGGATTGCCCCCACCTTGACCTCTATGTTGGAATAGGTCTCCATGTATAAGTTGTCTCGGTGTTGGTTTATGTGATGTTTATCCCAGGGAATATCTACCTCTAGGTCTTAAACACAAGTAGTCCTACGAAAAAGTGTTATTAGACACTAAGGCATCGGAGCTTAAAGTTATTCTAAATGGATGACCTCCCAGCAAAATAAAAGTGTCTCTAGACACTAACGCAATGTAATATCCCAAATACTGATATTCTACTGTTTCACTATTCTAGGGCTTACTTGTACTCTCAAAATGTGCAAGAATACTGAATAAAAAAATTGCATGCAAGTTGTCCGAAAAATGGCCCTAAATTATAGCTGAATTAGGGCAAAGATTTTCAGAAAGAAGGTAAACACTTACCACTGATAATCAAGTTGAAGATGCTCCAGAGATAAGACACATGCAGATAAAGGTAAGCTGGTGAAGTAATATTGCTTCCTTCCCGGTGTTACCGCTCGGCAGCACAAAACCCCCTCCTTTGCTAAAGGTGATGTTTTTGGTGAAGGAGGTGCCTGATGGAGCTGAGAATATACCAGGATGGAGATCTTCTCGTGCCAGAGAGAATGACCGAAGCATGCAGAGGTTCTACCCCTCTAAGCAAGCTAGCGAATTGGTTCCCCTGTTGAGCTGCTCACGCCCCCAACCACACAAAACTGCCGATAAGTGCTCTGGATGAGCAAACTGGAAGCTGTTGATCACCCAATGCAGTAGAGTGACCCTGCTGATGAAGATGATGCCGGTATACAAAAGATAAACTGAAATTTAGAGACTCAGCAAGTACCTTGGGGTTTTCCATCTAAATCCCCTAGCTACACACGTGTCCCTGCAAACAATCTTTCAGTGGATGCCAAATCGCTGTGTATGAATGAAATAAGGATGAAAGTTGGTGGTGGACCTAAATGGCCTACCCTGAAGGAGACTAGGGCAGATATTTCACTGTCGAACCCTTGTTAGCTAAAGACGTCGTCTTCAACCCCAACTGACGTGGTTGCACACTGTGTTGCTGCTGAAAAAGCTCCAAATCAACAATAATAATAATAATAGATACCTCCTTTAGTCCAATAATCCTTATTAAATAGAGCCTCATGCGCTTTCAGGGTTTGCATGTCACTTTTAGGGTTTATGCTTCACTTTTGCATGCATGCAATTCTAATTTGATGTTGACGTTTAAGCCTAAAGAAATAAGACTTCTTTTATCCGACCGATGACTTTAATACTAAATGAATGTCCTGATCTGTTCTAAGTACCAAATGTCCTCAGTCAATTCCCTCTTATGCAGTACCCACTCGAACCTATGGGAATTAAGTAGGTTAGCGGGTGTTTTGGTGCTTAATTAGAGGGGGACATTACAATCCTCCCCGCTTGAAATTGCCTGTCCTCAAGCAACTACAAACAAGGATGCTACAATACCTACTCTCCCTCCCATGTGGCATCCTCCATAGGTAATTATTTCCATTTTACCAAGTACTCTCGAATCACCTTGTTTCGGAGTTTCCTTTCTTGCACCTGTAGGATTCTCTCTGGAATCAATACCAACAGCCCTTCATCATCTAAGGGAGGCAACTCGCTAGATGGAGAAATGTGTTGTCCTACTGTTTTCTTGAGGTTGGACACATGAAACACATTGTAGATTTTAATCTCCTCTGGGAGTTCTAGTTCATAAGCCACCTCTCCAACCTTCCTAACTACCTTGTAAGGACCATAGAAGCGAGGTTTGAGTTTTTCCGCTCCTTTTTTCTTGAGGAAAGATTGCCTGTAGGGTTGTAGCCGTAAATATACCAGATCTCCTACCTCAAAACTCCTTTCAATCCCGTGTCTGTCTGTGTATAGATTCTGTTGATTCTGTGCTGCCTGTAGATTCTCTTTCAGAATCTTGAGAATATCTTGATTGTCCTGCACCCAATCTTTGGCCTTGGATGCCCTGCTGTCTCCAAAAGCCAAGTCTGCAAAGTTCAGTGCCTCATAGCCATATAAAGCCCTGAAAGGTGTCAGTTTAATAAACATGTGGTGGGTGGTATTCTAGCAGTACTCTCCTAAGTGTAGCCATTTAATCCATGTCCTCTATTGCCTTGCTACATAGTTTCTTAGATACCCCTCAATCCACTTGTTGACAATCTTCGTCTGCCCATTGCTCTGGGGATGATAACTTGTGCTTGTAGCAAGTTTTGTCCCTACCACTCTGATCCTGCCAGAAAGCACTGGTGAATTTACTGTCACAATCACTAACAATGGTTTTGGGTAGCCCATGTTGTCTGAAAACCTCTCTGAAAAATAACTCGGCTATTTGCGACGCTGAATAGTCGAAAGAGATAGCAAAGAAGTGAGCAAACTTGGTCAATCGATCTACCACTACATAAAAGCAGTCTCGTCCATGTACCTTGGGTAACCCTGTAATGAAGTCCATCAAGATGCTTTCCCATTTCTACTATGGTATCGGTAGTAGTTGAAGTAATCCTATCGGATGAGTATGTTCAATCTTGTTCTGCTGGCAGATACTGCATTCCCCGACGTGTTGTATTACCTCCCCCTTGAGGCCCTTCCATGAGAACCTCTCTCGAATCTGCCTATAGGTTTTCAAGAACCCCTGATGCCCGGATAACAGCAAGTCATGCGATGCATGTATGATCTTCCTCTTTAAAAGATTTCGAGGCAAAGTATATCCGACCTTTATAATAGATGATGTCATCAATGATTCTGTACATGTCATCCTGGATCTGTCCATCTAATAACTCACAAGCAAAATTGTTTTTGGAATACTCTACTAAGAGAAGAGATCTCCAATCTGTGGATATACTCATGAGGGTTAATGAAGTTGGTCGTCTAAATAAGGCATCAGCTACTACATTGTTCTTACCCTTCATAAACTCTATTTCACAATCATAAGCATGTACCTTGCTGACCCATTTATGTTGGCGCTCATTTAATTCTTTCTGCTCCAAGAAGTATTGGAGGTTGTTATGCTCTGTCTTAATTTTGAATTTGCTTCCCACCAAATACCGTCTTAATTTAGTTAAGGCATGTAAGATGGCTAGCATCTCTTTGTCATATATGGAGTAGTGGCACTCATAGTCTTTCAGTTTTCGGCTTTCAAATGTAATCGGGTGATGGTTTTGCATCAGTACTGCCCCAAGTCCCTCTCCTGAAGCATCACATTCCACTATGAATGGCTGTGAGAAATCCGGTAGTGCCAAAACTAGGAAAGAACTCATGATAGTTTTCATTTCCTCAAAGGTTTGATGTGCCTATTCTGTCCATGTGAATGCCCCTTTCTTTGTGAGATCGATGAGTGGTGCAGCGAATTGAGAGAATCCCTTAACGTACCTCCTGTAGTATGTGCAAAGGCCTAAAAATCCCTTCAGTTCAATAACAGTCTTTGGCGTAGGCCAATCCCAAATAGCTCTAATCTTCTCCATATGAACCTGTACTCCTTCTACACTAATTATGTGTCCTAGATACAACATCTCCTTCATGCCAAACTCACACTTAGACATCTTCGCGTAAAGTGAGTGTTCTTCTAGAATTCTCAATACCTCATCTAAGTGTTTCAGATGTTCCTCCCAAGTTTTGTTGTAAATTAGAATATCATCAAAGAATACTAGCAAATACTTTCGTAACTGAGCCCTGAAAGTGTGGTTCATACAAGACTAGAAGGTGGCTGGAGCATTGGTGAGTCCAAAAGGCATGAATAAGAACTCATAATGACCATAGTGGCCACAGAAAGCTATCTTGGAAATATCTTGATCCCTTACTCGGATCTGATGGTACCCTGATCGAAGATCGATCTTTGAAAAGTATTTGGCACCTCGTAGCTCGTCCATTAGTTCATCAATCCTGGGGATGGGATACCTGTTTTTGATGGTCTTCTTGTTGAGGGCTACTACTCTGTAATCAATACACATTCGTAATGTGCCATCCTTCCTTTTAACTAAGACCACTGATGATGCAAAGGGACTAGAACTCAGCCGAATATATCCTAGTTCTGGTAATTCCTTGATCGTCTTCTCGATCTCATCCTTCTATCTCTTGGGATGTCTATATGGAGTGGTTATGACTGCCTATGTCCCCTCCTCCAACTCAATAATATGCTCAAATCCCCTATCTGGTGGTCACCCTGCTGGAAGATCCCGAAATACCTTCTCACGTTTCTGCAATAGTGCATGAATATCTGCTGGATGTTGGATGTTGTTCTCTGGAGGTTTTCTAAAAGTAACCAAGCACTCTGTTGACCATTCTATGTCACCCTGTCTGAGTACGGCCTCCATTCTCTGTGATGATACTGGTTTGGGGGGATAAGTATTCATGCCCCTCAAAACTACCTGTTTTTCATCTGGTCCCTGGAATTCCATTTCCATTGCCCTGTAATCTGTAATATATTTCCCTATTGAATAAAGCCATTGGACACCTAATACCACATTTGGGTCGGCCACATTCACCACATAAAATGAGTCTGTCATATGGTAGTTTCCTAATGTGACATTCAGTTTAGGAATCCAATAGTTGCACTCCATGCTAGTATTTCCTGCTACTGCTACAGTGAATCCCTCAAACTTCTCTGTCGGAATACCCCTCTTAGCCACCCATGCTGGATCAATGAAATTGCGGGTTGCTCCCCCATCAATCAACACTACTACCTTGTGGCCATGTACTACTCCTCTGACCCTGAGAGTATGAAACCTACGTACTCCGGATAATGTAGCAATAACTCCCTCTAGTACATCTCCCTACAATGACTCCTCCTCTACTGCCCGCAATTCCTCTGTTGTTTCCTGCTCGGATTCTTCCCCTTCACTATCTAAATAGACCTCAATATAATGGGCCTTGGCCTTCCTTGAGCACCTACGGCCCGGAACCCATGGTTCCTGACAAGTGAAACATACTTTTTCCTTCTCAAATCTTTCCTCGTGTCATCGTCCAACCAATTTTTCCTTGGCCCTCCCTGTTGAAAAGGTTTTCGGTCTTTGTCTTTTACCAAAAAGTTTGTCAAAAGTGGAAACCAGTTCTTCGAAACTGAATCTTGTAAATCTCTGGCTCGGTTGATTGCATCCTGTAGAGTAGACAGTTTGTAGGCTTTCAACCACCCCCGTAAAGGCTCTATCAAGGCCTCTGAAAACAGCATAATCAACCTGCTCTCAAACACATCTGTCACCATAACAACGACTCTCTGAAACTCTGAGATGAAGGCCTCGACACTACCTGTCTGTTTGAGTTGAGCCAACTCTCTGAAGTGTATCTTCGGGTCCTTCCTGTCAAATCGCTCCATGAGCTTCTGTGTGAACTCACTATAGGAACTGATGGTGTTGTGACTCAATGTCACTAGCCCGTGGTACCACCACTCATGAGCCTCTCCGTCCAGGTGTAGTGTAGCCAATTTAATGGCATTTGTCTTTGTTATGGGGTTGAGTTGGAAATAAGTATCCAACTTCTTTACCCATATTCTCGTTGAACCTCCGCAAGCCCTGTCAAAGTTTGGTATGGTCAATCTACCCAAAGTTTTCTGCAACTCATAATTCTGGTTAAACCCTCTATTGAAATTCCTGGGTCGGTTCCTACTTTTCATATTGCAGAAGTATGAGAAAGGCATGGCTGCATGGAACTCATCTCCCAAATCCCTGTATTCTTGTAAATAGGCTCCAAATGGTTCACTAGGTTCTACTGGCATGACTGGTCTTGCTACCGCATCTGCCAAGAAGTGAGGCATAGTAGGTCTGCTGGAAGGTTTGTTATATAAGTGGGGTGTGTTTTGCATATTAGTGCATGCATGCTTCCCACTACTGCTTGTAGACCCTCTATCTACTAGTGAGAGAAGTACACCGTTATGACCTGGTTCTGGTTTCGAAGCCAATCTGTTTATTGCATACAATACTTCCTTTTGCCCTTTGGCTAGGTCATGTAGTGCGTTTACTAAGCTACGAAACTCCATCCTGTCTTCCTCTTCTCCTGTGCCTTTCCCTCTGTCAGAGTGTATACCTATTGGGTCCATATCTAAGTTGGTATCTATTATCACCAAACTTGTAGTTTCCCCTATGAGGTGGATCCAAGATGGATGGTAGAGAGATGGGCAACCAAAGAGGTGAAACCAAGATAGCCTCGACTCCCAAATGGATGGTTGTCACGCCAATCGAGGCAATCTTCACTTGATGTTGTCTAAGCCCAAGACAACAATGGGGGAGACCCAGATCTACTCCCGACAGGAGAGATCAAACCAAGACACCAGATCAAATTGATGAAAGTTGAAGTACGTAAGGTGTAAGGTGAAGTAAACCCTAGATCTATGGATGAAGTCACAAGCTGAGTTATGGTTTGGATCAAGAGGTTTATGAAGTGTGAAATTGATCCAAGTTTGAAATGCAAGTGACTTATAAGTCTTACTACTAGATCCAGAATCAAGGTACCACCAAATAATAACAAAATCCACTGCCTTGGGAACCGTGTCCAATGCAGGGAGGTTAAGAACATGATCGGGGTTATCTAGTACTAAAGGATAGACTTGATGAAAGGTATGACAGTATCAAAGTACCCAAGCCTTAGAGATAAGATCAAAACACAAGAGAAATTGGCCAAATGAGGAGTTTGCTAGGGTTGAGAGATTAATGCCTTGGAGTTTGGGCCCAGTGGAGTCCCCCAAGCATGACGTCTAGGAGAAGCCACTTGGGGTTTGACCCGATCTACAATACCCGAAAATGGTTTTCCAATTTATCAAGCGGTTTGAACCACACAATTTTCCGATTATTTTAAGTTAGGGTTTTGACAATAGAATAAAGGTGCCAATGGATTGGAACCAAGAAAAGAAGAACTAACCTGTCGATCTTACCTGGATAACCTTGTAGATGCCTTGATGATGATCTATGCCTTCCTGATCAATTTGAGAAAAATTGGATGAGTGCTCTATGCAAATCGATTTGCCCAAAGAAGCCATTGCGCCCTCCCTCTTGCACAACAAACGTCAACCATATCAGATTTGATGCATCAAGAGAAATGGACAAATGCTACAAAAGAAGTAACAAGATGAAACCATAGATCACAATGATACTAATGATAACCCACTGATACAAGCGATGCCAAACAAGCGAGTTGAGGAAGACCTGCAAAAACACCCAAGTGAAGTCGTCGTCCTGTAGACAAAACAAAGATTCCACGAAAAATATAGATCTCACCACAAATACTCAAATGCAAGGATGCAATAGACTTTCCAATCACCATCGAAGAACACCAAATGCAAAGCAGACCCAAGAATTTCCACAAAAGAGTTTTTCTATTGTCAAGATTCCAAGAGCCAAAGACCCCTTTACAATGAGAAGCTCTCCCCTTTAAATAGGACAAAGAGATAACAAAATCCTAACCACCTTTTGAATGGATGGCTAAAATTAAAAGATCAAAATGTTCTAATCAATGGTTGAGATGAGCTCAACATAAAGTACATGAATCAATATAATAATATAACACATCAATGGACCAAATCGCCCTAGGAGAGGGGATCCCACTCAATATGCCAGACTAAACATGAATAAAGCTCATGGTGGGTCTAGGAGGTAGTGTCTAACACCCCTAGTGTGTCCCCATGGCACAATATAAATAAAATATAACTCTAAGTGCAAAATAGTGCCTCTCTAAGAAAATCGTGAACCTCCAAAAGCTCCAGAAAATCATAAAATATGTCGGAGAGTTGGGTGTGGGTCCTTCTGAATGCTGAAACTGCTGAAGAAGGGGTGGAAGACATCACACTCATCATCAAAACTCATCCCATGCCATTTCCTTGCCTTAGTAGCCCAAATCGAATTCCTCAGTAGCCATTTTCACCATTTTTAATTTGCCTCGGGAACTGTGAAACTGCCCAAACTGCCATCTAGACCGCCTGCGTTGTCAAACTGAGCCCACCAAACTCTCTGGGAAGGGGATAAAATGGTAAAAACAAGTGGTTGGACCAACCCCCTCCTCATACAACGCTCTAGGTGAACCAATCCAATCACCCTTCTGCTCTGACAGGCCATTCAAGCAAAACTGCACCAAAATGGTATACTCAGAAAAATTTTCACTGTAACTGCCCGAAACTGAAAACAAACTGTCTCATTAGACTCTAGAAACCCAAATCCATCTAAGATGTGTATTCATACACCCTACTGATCTCTGGATGATCATGTACAATATCAAATATGCTCGGACAGATAGAATAATAATAATTTGTACATGACCAATAATATGACCCAGGCTAACATCACACTATTACAAGTGTTAGAGGTTAAGACATGCTCTACAAATCATTCAAGTAACAATTATAACTAGTAATCATTTCTCTGGTGATCTACCAACCAAATATATAAAGTTTTGTTAATTACTAATTATGACTCAGACCAGACTTTCAAGACCATACTCACTTCATAGTTGAAATCAATTTTCTAGTGAAGGATGAAGGCTAAAGATCAAAAGGCTAGGTTAAAGGGTGACTACTAACTTGACACAGTGACACTTTGGATATGGAAAGGGGATACTCACTCTAGCATATGCAGGACAAGCAATAACACAGGGGATGGCAGTGTCTCACAAATGGGTAAGTTACGTTCAGAGGTGCTTATTCACCTTGACAAATGCTCACAATCCAAATAAAATACAAGTGAGGCCAGCAATCCTTAGATATAACTTTTAAGAACCATTGCTTTTTGGAGCTTCGAGTTTCCATAGCCTTGATCCATGCATTTGTTACACGGATTTATTTATTAAGGCTTCATGTTGCATGTGTGCTTAAAAACACTTGTTATATGGGTTTTACATTTCACATTTCACATTTACACTTCAAAGCCAATTTCACTAGGCTTGCCTTGCATTCATGTATGTTCAGAAACACTTCTTTTCATGAATGGGCTTTTCACAAGATATTCATTTCATTTCCATATACATTGTATTGATGGCAACGCTATTTGTTTCAGGTTTAGCCAATACAACCTAGGCAACTCAGAGCCAAGATACAAATAAACAAGAAAGCTTATCCAACAAAGAGGCTATAGTGGGGGAAGGTCCTCCATGCCACTAGTTAAGTAGTAGGTCGGGTTATAAACATAACTGGAAGGTAATGGATGGGTGGAGATAGTGAACAATGAGACCAACACTAGCAAGCCAAAGTATGGTGGGAATGATCACCTCTATTCTCCCTAAGGACAGTAAAAGTTAAAACCAATGAGTATGGGTCAAGAACTTATGGGTCTAAGTAGGGACATAAAAAGTTAAAACCAATGAGTATGGGTCAAGAACTTATGGGTCTAAGTAGGGACATACATACATAATATCAATACAACCAAGTCCACGTATTTATATGATCACCAAATCATGACACTAAATGCTAAGACATGTCACAAGAATGAGTATAAAAGCAATAATAACCATAACACAAGATAATACATGTCAAGTCATATACATGCAAATAACCAATCTGAACCAACATCTGTCTACTGAGAAACTGTTGCTGCAACTCTGGGCAATATAGACTACTCTGTAAATGGCTAAATGGCTACATCAGTCCTCAAATCTAAGTGTCCTGAGACTCATTCATGGCATGGGAAAGTAATATAGTCCATCATCAAATAGTGATCCATCATAGATGCTCATCTCAGCATCGCATATCTAAGGGAACTGGCTGAAACAGTGTACTGAAATCTGAAAAATAGAATATGGTATCCCGGCTACTGTATATGTGATAATAGTATCTTCTAACTGGATATCCTCAAATTCCTGCTCGTCAGTGTACCTACTCTTCCTTTTCCTATAGGTTACAAAAAGGTCTTCTTCTGTATTCATCTACTCCTCATGTTCAAGCCCAGAGCTGGCAAGGAACATGCTCTGATACTACTGTAATATCCCAAATACTGATATTCTACTGTTTCACTATTCTAGGGCTTACTTGTACTCTCAAAATGTGCAAGAATACTGAATAAAAATTTGCATGCAAGGTGACGGGCAAATGGCCCTAAATTATAGTTGAACTAGGGCAAAGATTTTCAGAAAAAAGGTAAACACTTACCGCTGATAATCAAGCTAAAGATGCTCTAGAGATAAGACGCATGCAGATAAAGCTGAGCTGGTGAAGTAATATTGCTTCATTTCCGGTATTACCACCCGGCAGCACGAAACCCCCTCCTCGGCTAAAGGTGGCGCTTTTAGTGAAGGAGGTGCCTGATGGAGCTGAGAATTTACCGGGATGTAGATCTTCTGGGGGAGACCCTACTAGCCTAAAAGGGGCTAGCGCAACTACTCAAAACACTCCTAGGGTTTGGCAGTGGATAAAAGAGGAGAGATAAAACAACACACTTTGCATAGTGACAAAAATTATAAAACAACACTACATAGTGACAAAAATTATAAAACAAAACACTTTGCATTTACATTGCATGATTCCACAATGATGAATGTCGTGTTTAGTAACTTACTAATTTGCATGGTGTTGCCAACTTTTTTGTACCATAGTTGGATTACCTGAGGAGCCGCCAGTTGACAAGCATGATAAATGTTTGATTCCAGTGTATCAGATGATCCACCTTTGTGTCTAGCCAGTTTTGGCTAATCAGTTTTTTGTTTGAATAACCGCGGAGGTTTGTAATAAAATGTGCTAGTAGGGTGTTTTGAGTGGTTTGGTCTCCTAAGACGTAGAATTTCAACTAAGGTATTCCAGGGAGTTTTTTGCCCTTGACAATTATGCTTTGCCTATAGACGAATATAATTGACGAGATTTTCTCCCACTTCCTCAAAAGTTGGAATGCCCGATTTTGAATTATGGGCCTTGGGGGGTTATTAGAGCCCAACCGAGTATATATAAACCTACTAGACATTATTAGAATAGACTATGGTCATGTCCTAAGTCACTAGGACCCACAAAAAAAATTCCGAAAAAAATTTACCGGATGCGTCAAACTTTTTATTTTTTATTTTTTTAATTTTTTAATTTTCCTTAAGTTTTTAGTTAAATTTTTCCATAATTTAAATGGAAAAATTCAATTTGTAATAAGTCAGTCATCCGGAACCCGAATTCAGTGATTGAAGGCTCTAACCTTAAGCCAAAATCATTCTTGATCAGCCAGCCAGCTAGCACCAAGTTTCAAATCATCATTCGGCCACATAACTCATATTTTCTCAAAAAAATCAGTTTTGGGGAAAATATTGATTAATTAATAAAAATGATTATTTTGGAGAAAATCCAAATCTCTCCAAATTAATCCGAATTCAACGGAATGAAATGCAAAATGACATGGCATCAGGCATTAATGATGATTGGAGTTAACAAAACTCGGCTTCAGTCAGCATTCAGTGAGCATTAAAGGTACATTCAGTTAACAATCTTGTCATCTCCAGCTAAGCTCACGAATTGGATGATTTGGAAGGTTGGGATTGGTGTGATGATAATTACGGAGCAGGGAAGTAAATGCAAAAGGTGTTTGGTGCAAACCCTAAGGGTTTTGGCACCTATCATTACCAATCCATACCTCTTCAGACTCTCACGCCTCCATCCAATGCTTACGCCCCTCTCTCCTTGACAGTTGCGCCCTCAGGTGGTTGGATTTTGATGTTTAGGTTTGGAGTGGGGGCGCCTTGCCTAGGTGGAGGCCTTCCCTCAATCTTAACTCTTCATCTTTAGGTTTGGGCTCTCAGTTATGTGCCGAGCCGGTTAGGTCAAGGTTTAGGGTTTTGGTCTTCATTCATTGTATAAATAGAGGCTCTTTCAGCTCTATCAATGTGGATATTTTGTGTAGAGAAACGCTAGTGAAACTTTGTAAATGCTTGTTGCTTTAATGCAACCAATGGAATAAAATTAAGGCTTTGGAGGCTCATGTGGTGTGACATTGTGGATGATTGCACTTGATGGATGAGATGATGTTGTTTTAATTCTTCTCTTTCTTGTCTATTTGAGATTATGAATATATGCTTTAGAAGGCTTCTATAAGCACATAAGAACAGGTATTTGTGGCTTGCAAGTTAGCTGTTTATTGATTTACTTTTAGAAATTGAAAAAGAGCATTATTTTATTCAGTTATATTTCATGCTACTTCTTTATTTCAATTTGTGAACAATACATGATCTAATCCTTTGTTTGACAAGTCTATGAGTTGTTATTTTGCAGATCATTTCATCCAACCAAGCAGGAATTCGAGTTCAGTTGCATCTTCTTCTCTTGGAGTCAAGTACAAATTTCCGGTAATTGCATGTTATACGAGATCCCAAGTGTCTTTAAAAGATCCACAGGTTTGATCATTTTCTCCTTACTTTTATTCATCTTTCAAAGTAGAAATTTTATGATTTTTGGGTTAGGCAAGGTTTGGGTTTAAGTGACTTATCATTCACCAAACCGTATGCCCTTGTTGGCTGTCCTCTCTTGTAGTTTTCAGCCTTCTTTCACTTCTTTTTTGCAGCCTCTTTCGCTACCCTCTTTGCCCTTTCTTCTTGTAATTTGCAGCCCTAGTTTGCAGCCTTCCTTCTCTTCTTTTGCAGCCCTCTTTTGGCCTGTTTGCAGCCTTCTTCACCCTTTGTTTCAGCCCTCTTTTGCCTTTAGTTTGCCCTCTTTTTGCCCCTTTTTCTTCTCTTTTCATAGCTTCTTCTTCTATCCGCTTTCCTCCGATTTCAGTGTAGAAGTTTGGTTTATTTTTTAATTAGTTTATAGATCTAGTTTTTTTTTTTTTTTTGGACTAACATTATAACAAGTTAGTGTTCAAAGCTCTTGTTTTCAGGCAAGTCAAAAAGAGCCCAAAGGCCATAAGCAAGCAAAGGAGCAAAACAAAGAGCGAAAAAGACCAAAACACCTCCCTCTTCTTTCTTTCCCTTTCTCACCTTGCTCATTCAAGAAGAGGCTAAACACATCAAAAATATTGTAAAAAGTTAATAAAGAGCGAATGGGATTACGGCTCCCACACCCCTCTTCCCCCATTTGGGGGAAGCTTGTATCATCCCTTTTGCATGCTTGCATATTTGTCTAATAATTTGCTTAGAGTAGAATAGGGAAAGATAGTTTATTTTTGATTAATTCATCTTGCATAATAAAAAAAGTAAAACGGTTTCTTTATTTATTTACTTACTCCCATGCTTTCCCGATTAGGGCCTAAAAATCCTGAAAGAGACTCTTGGGTAGTTTAGCTTTCTTTTTCTTAAAGTTTTAAATCAATTTATTAACTAGGTCTCTTGAACTTGCAATAACCCAAGTCAAGAGCACTCTCTATCGGAGAGCATAACTAGTTTGCATTCCCCTTGCATTAGGGATTTAGTTTAATTAAGTCTCTTAAACCATTTTCATAAGACAAGGTCAAGAGCGCTCTCTGTCGGAGAGTTTTAATTAATCTACTTAAAAAAAAATTCAACTCACTTTCCCATAATTAATTAACTTCGTTGATCATCCTTCACCTAGTATGCTCTGCCGACTTTCGGGTTGGGCTCGTACTCAGAACGGTGAACAGACTTGCTAAGTTCACACAAGAGAAACATAATAAAACTTAAACCCACAACCAACGCACCGGCGTTGTAGAGAATTTCCTAAGTTCTTCTTAGTAGAGGCGTCGGAACTCCCCGCTGTCTAAGCTTCTCAGCTAGCTGGTCAATCTTCGCGATACCAGCCTGGGATACTGGGCGGGCCGTCATGTCTTCAACAGATTAAACTTGGAACATTTTCCTGGCTCTTGAAAAAACCTTCGCCAACACCATAAGCAATATCACTTAAAACACTTAAAATATACCAAAAGCACTTGCACAACATTACATCCACTAGCTTTATTTCAGGACTTCGATTTATTTCTTAAAGCATTACAGAGCTCTGACTCCATAAAGGCACTGATCTTTTAATCTTTGCGTAATTGTTATATCTGGATCACTTGTCTTTGGCATCTTTAAATTCTTATCTGTGAATGCATCTTTATTTCATAAAGTCTTGAATTATTGTTTATCTCTTAATCCTTGTGATAGCAACGTGGATTGCTTTGTCTTATGTGTCGAATTCATAATAAACAAACACATTTAATTACAGTAACTCCTAAACAACACCCATCCGCATCCGTAACCATCAAAAACACTTTAACTTAAGAACCATAGAAACTCTTTTGTAGGGACTACCCCCCTTGGCTTCGTTAGGAGTTAGCATAAACGGAGGAGCTAGGAGTAGGTGACAGTGCCTGGCTCTATGCTTGCCCCCAAGGTCACACCTCTCCCACTTTCTTAAGTGAGGAGACAGCTTTCGGAAGATTTCTGCTGCTGGTGTGCAATCAACGGACAACACATGGGATGGGTTGTTATTGTTGAGATTTATATTTTTTCATATTTTTAATATTTTTATGACTCCTGCATCCCGTCGTCCCCCATGAATTTCTCTCAAATTTGATGGTGGTCTCCACACGTCCCGAATGTGCGTCTACCCGCTCCTGCGTCCCGGACCCTTGGGGGAACATTGAAAAACAATCCTAAACCTAGCCTATCCTAGCTCTACCATCCTAAACCCTCATGGACCCTTTTTTATCTCCTTTCTTTCAAGCCTCAGGCCTTCCTTTCCTAGCCTTGGCCTCTCCTAAACAAGCCTCAGCTGCTCTTTTGGGACAATCCTTTGTGAACTATGGTAGAAATTTTAGGGTTGCTTTAAACTGTCCCTTTTAAGCTGTCTTTTTATTAGTTTGTCCCAAACTTGGACAGCTCCCATACCTGCAACAAGACAACAAGAAACAAGTTAATAATTATCGGATATTGATTCAAATTATTGTTCGTGGGTAGTTAACATAAAATCTTAACTGTTGTTTGCTTGCCCTAAGAAAGTATATATCAGATTGTGGTTAAATGCTCATGCTGCTAGAGATAAAGGTGATTTAACATGGATATTGCTTGAACACCAGATGTTGCATACACTCTTGTCATTTGCAAACTCTTTACTATCCTCTATTGTTGGTTATTTGTTTTATGATTCATTATTGCCTATAAATGATTGTGAGTGTTTACACTTTTTGAATATTTCAATTAAGATGTTTGTCAAAACTTGCTATTGAATGCTAAACTATCATGCTACTACTATAACACACATTGTTGTTACACGTACACTCATCACTTATGGTCTTGATTAGCATTGGATGGTTGGTTAATGGACATTGTATTGTATCTATATACTAATCTCTGTTAAGTATTTGTGGCATAGATGCATACAAACCTTGAATACATGATCATTAGATAATAATATTGAATGCATTCTTACTTTCTACTCGGTTTCCATACTGGTGCATACATTACGTTATTTATTGTTAGTTTTTCTAATCTAATTCAAATTGATTAGGATCTTTATCTGAAAGAATAACAAGCACACCAGGATGCATAAGATAGAGCAGATACACAAGACACAAAGATTTCCCTCAAAGAAACCATAAAGAAGAAAACCCCGCAAACTTCCTCATAATAGTTTAGTCACTAAGACAATATCACAAGATGAAAAAACCCAAGAATAAGAAGTCTTATGTAGCTCCCTCTCTCTCCTCATGCGAACTTGAGTGAGTGAGTGAGTGTGTTTATAAATGAGAGAGGGCGCCTCCCTTCAAATGACTAACCCTCTAACTTGACTGGGCCAACCTCTTACCCTAACAGGGCCGACTTCACCTAGGGAGACTCCTGACTTACATTCCTTTATATTACATTCCTTTATATTAAACTGGGGACTACTTCCCTGACTTACAATGGAGGGTTTACCTCAATGACCATACACAATAAAGACATCCCAAAAGGAGGGAAACACATCTCCAATGGGTTTACAACTTACAACAATATACAACGATAATATACATCAGAATATCTTCCGAAGTTACAAATACAACAACATTTATGTGTCAGTGTTGCACATGAATAGTTATCTACTTTGAATTAGTCATTTGGATGTTCGTAAGTCAATCACGATTCATTACTTGTTCATTGGAATTGAATGCTAAATACTGTGGCACACAGAAAGAATCTCATACTAATCTATTACAAGGCACTGGTCACTAACAATTGGCATAGAAGATATAGTCTTGTCTTTCCTAGTGTTTTGTAGAAGGGCTCCCCCATTGGAGACTCCACCTCTCCAAAGAAGTTTTGGATGAGTGTCTAAGGTGACAGTGGTCACTCTCTCCATACATTGCTTATCGGTGGCGAGCCCTGCTAGTTCATCAAGCAACAATGGTAATAACACAAGAGGCCTCCTAAATCCTATCGATAAGTGGAGCAATCAAATAATGTGCGTACTCAATCCACGCCTCATAGTACATCCCGCCTAGGAAACCAATCCAATGCTCCATCATATGAAAAGGATCCTAAAAGTGACAGTTGCCTCTCCCATCTGTACCGGCTACCAAATTGACAACCCATGAAATCCCCGGGTCCCACGCTAGTCTCAAAAAGAACCTACCATGCTGACGTTACGCTACTCTGATCATAGGTGGTTGGGCCTCCCACCCAAACTACATCCTCCACTCCTGGAATCCCAAGATGTAATGTCTAGAAGACCCAACACTAGTATGGATTATCTCATACAGATGCACCTCGATAAAATCAAAGTCTACAAGTCCATTGTCATACCTGATCTTGAGTATCAACAAAGAAAATCTATCCTGCCACACAACATGCACCCCATCGTCTCTTCTAGGGGTGTCCCAAAAATGACACGAAACAAATGTATGAGTTCCTAGAACCTGCATCCAAACTCGGAGTCCATTATGCCCAATACCAACCAACTCCAATTATGCTACGCTAATCAACTTTATGCCAGCTAATATGTACAGCTCCTGCCAAAATGCCATGAGAACTGTGCTTCCCCGATCATGGTCAATGTACTCAGGAAACCTATGGAGTCCAAGAGCTTCCCTAAAGAACCACTCTGCTATCTGCAACACCTCATACTCTAATGAAGTCCCTGGAGTGATGGAAATCCAACAAGACATCTCTCTAAAGAGCATGTTGTAGATGTAATGTCCTTTTCCACTTGATCACTCCAGGAGATGACGAGACAACTCTACGGACATTACATCTACGACATGCTCTTTAGTCCCGAGTTGATAAAGGATATGGATCCCTCGCCCTTCTTGAGAGATGGTGCTTCAGACACCATTTTATGGACATCTCATCCAAAATGTCTCTTAAGGATACAATCATTTGACCCACAGTCCTCTATGGCTCTAACGTGTGGGGCCATGCCTACTTGACTGTGATTGGGCCTCAACAAAGAGAGTGTAGATACTCCTTCATCGCATCATAAGATGCAAACAGACAATACCTTAGCTCATTGTACGTGTAGAGTTTGTTGCTTGAACTTTTCATTTGGAGACTGTGTTCAACCTTGTCACTCTCTTACACCACCTTCAGAGCTTTGTTGACTCAGTGAAGGGGCGTGATCGATACCCATATTTGGCCTATCTTTCTTCAAAGGCCATCGCCTCAGCCAAACCTTCAGGCCACTCTAGATGTTGGTTTGCGGGTGTTGCAAATCTTTTAACATCTGTTGGTATAGTGATGGACCAACTTCCTCCAATTAGGCATTCCTTGGATGCTCTTGGCCGCCTCTTACTTACGAGGAAGGAGTTGAACAAAATCATTAGAGATGACATTTATAGACAGTTTGTGCAAGTTACTTTGATCAACCTGTTATCACATATATAGTAGCCAGGCTACCATATTCTATTATTCAGATACGGTACATTTTTCAGCCAAATCTCTTACATATGAGATGCTGAGATGAGCAGTTTTGACGGATCATTATTTTTTAGTGGACTATTATACTCTCCCATGTCAGGACTGAGTCTCCGAACACTCAGATTTGAGGACTGATGTAGCCATTCAATCATTTGCAAAGCACTTAGTGATGCCCGGATTGCTTCTAGTGTTTTCTCATTAGATAGATGATGGTTCAGATGGATTATTTGCATGGTTATGGCTCAACATTTATTTTATTGTGTTATGGTTATCATTGCTCTTATACTCATCTTTGTGACATATACTAGCATTTAGTGTCATGATCTGGCGGTCATAAATATATGGACTTGGATGTATTTGTATTATGTATTGGTGTCCCTACTTAGACTTGGAAGTTTCTGATCTATACTCATTGGTTTTACCCTCCCTAAGGAGAATAGAGGTAGTCATTCCCACCATTCTTTGGCTTGCTAGTGTTGGCTTCATCTTTCACTGTCTCCACCCATCCATTACCTTCCAGTTTTGTTTTTAACCCGACTTACTACTTGACTTATGGCATGGAGGACCTTTCCCCGCTAGAACCTTTGTTGGACAGACAGCCCTGTTTATAGTGTGTCTCGACTCTGAGTTGGTGACAGAACTTGCCTTTGGTGAGTTGGATTATATGCCTAAATCATTCTGGTCGGTTGTCCCGATGTTTGGCATTGTGCAAAACTCCTCCTAGTCACCTGAGATGTTGTTGGCTAAAATTGAAAGCTCATGTACTACTTGTATTGGAAATGTTTATATATGTGCCCATGGAAAATGTAAACTCTAAAATGTGTTTCTTAACATATACAAGCAAAGGGCAAGAGCAATGAAATGCTAAAATACTTCGTGAAGGGTATAAGAAAAGGTCCCAAAAGCAATGCTTAAATATATGCCATATCCAAATATTGTTGACCTTATAAATTTGAATATGTCATGGATGAAAGTTGCAGTTAGCTGTGCTTTTAAGCACTGGTGAAGTCCCCAAAACGTCACATAGGCCAAAAAGGCCATGGAAATAAAATTGATGGCCCTAATGAACCTGGATCAAACTTGATGTAGGCATGATGCCTCAGTTGAATAAGCACTCTCTGAACAACTCAACCATTTGTGAGGCACTGCCATTCCCTATGTTGTTGTTTGTCCGGCATGTGGTTATAATGAGTATTCCCTTCCCAGATCCAAAGTGTCATGATGTTAAGTTGGTAGTCGTCCTTTACCCTAGCCTTGTCAATTTCAGCCTTCACCCTTCACTAGCAAATTGACTACAACTATGAAGTGAGTATAGTCCTAAAAGTCTGGTCTGAGTAAATAATAAATAAAACCCTATATATGTATTTGGTTGATGCACCGCCAGTGAGGTGACTGCTACTAGTTATGAATGTTACTTAAATGATTTGTAGAGCATGTCTTAGCCTTATAACACTTGCAGCAGATGGATGATAGCCTGAGTTATATTATTGGTATCTGGTCACTTACAGGGGATTATATTGTCTACTGGATATTGTTGATGATCAGGCAGAGACCTGGTAGGGGTATGAGTATGCACCCTAGATGGATTTGGACTCTCTCAGTGTAGTGAGATAGCTTATTTTCAGTTCTGGGCACCTGCAGAGATGATCAGGCTCATTTTACCTTTCTGATGCACTTTTGTTTCACAGGATAATGTGTCTGAGCAGGAAGATGTTTTATTGGGATCTCCTAAGGTGTTGTATGGGGCATAGGGGGTGCAGCCACTTGATTGTACCATAGTACCCCCATCCCAGAAAGCCTAGTGGGCTCAGTTTGACAACGCAGGCACCCTAGGAGGTTGTTTTGGTAGGTTCACGTTTCCCAAGGCAGATTAAAAAATGATTAAATGGCTACTAAAGGAATCGATTTGGGCTACCGAGGCAAGGAAATGACATGGGATGAGTCCTGATGATGAGTGTGATGTCCTCCGCACCTTCTCCAACAATTGCAGCACCTGATTGGGCCCACACCTATTTTTTGGGCATTTTTATATTATTTTCTGGAGCTTTTGGGAGGCTCATGATTTCCTCAAGGAAGCACAAAGTCAAAAAATTAAAATATTATATTATTTTATTGTGCCATGGGCAACCCAGAGGGAGTTAGTTAACACTCCATGGACCCACCATCTACTTCATTTATTTCTTGTTGAGTGGGGTACCCTCTTTATGGGTGATTTAGTCCACTTTGGTACTTTATGGTTATATTGATTCATGTATTGTATGTTGAGCTCATCTCAACCATTGATTAGAACATTTATATCTTTTAATCTTAGCCACTCGTTTTGAAAGTAGTTAGAATTTTGGTTCTCTCATTTCTATTTAAAGGAGAGAGTTTCTCATTTGTAAAGGGTCTTTGGCTCTTGAATCTGAATAATAGAAAGATTTTTTTGTGGATATTTTTTGGATCTTCTTTGCATCCGATGTTCTTCGATGGAGATTGGAAAGTCTCTTGCTTCCTAGCATTCGGAATATTGTGTGAGATCTATATCTTTTTTCGGGATCATTGTCTTGTCTACAAGAGGGCGTTTTCAGCTAGAGAGTTTTGACAAGGGGACCTCAACTCGCTCAGATTGTCTTCGTCTTGTATCAGGGGGATTTTCGCCTAGGGAGGTTAATTGGGGCATGAAAACTAATTAATCTAGTCACCCACGTTGTTTTTTATGTAACCAACTGTTCGAACAAACCGCAGCGGTGCAGAGCATACACAACGAAGTCTACAGGATTTTAAAGATTTTATGAATAGAGTTGTTTATTAAAAAGGCAAAAAGTGAACTGAAAGAATCTCTTTTGAGTCAAGTGAACCGCAATCAAGAAAGCAAGGAGGGGTTGATTTTATTAATGTTTTTTGCTGTTGAATTTAGAAATAAAGTACAAAAAATAAAAAAGAGTTATTTAATTAGTGTACTGTGGATCTCTTTCCCCTTTTGGGTCACTCGGGAAATTGTGGGGTAAGTAGTAGTATTACTTTGAAAAACTGAAAGATGTAAACAGTTTTGCAATATCAAACTAAGTACACTACTTGCAAATGAATGAATAAAACTAAACTATGGTAAATATAGAAAAAAACAAAAATGCAAAACAGGAAAACCAACGTGGATCCCCCAAGGAGGATGGGGAGTGGGCTCGAAAGAGCCTACTCGAGTTGCCTCTTATTATACTTGGTTACAATCTTGATAGAAGATACCACTTGGTTCTTATACAGGATGAACCAAAAGGCTTACAAAACAATCCAAAAGTGAACACGGAATATGGGGAAACCCTTAGGGGTCTCCGGATGGCCCAAAAATCAATTTTCGGATAACACTTCCTCCTCTTTTTGGATGGACCTACTAAAACCCAGCAAGCTTTTATTAGTATAAAGTGCCAAAAAACACTTAAAAAGTGTTTTTGGACAACACAAAAAAAAGTGAAAAAAAAAAATCGAGGTTAAAAACTAGGTGAAAAGTGCAAAAATTTAACCAAGGAAAGCAAGCTTTCCTTGGGATCTTGCCTTGCTTTTTAGAAAAGCCAATATGATGTGCAATTAGATGCAAGATTTATCTTTAAAAAGGAAAGACTATTTACTTTAAACAAGCTCTAGATTTGACTTAGAACCGCTTGTAAAAAAAGAAAGAGTCTTTATTGCTAGATCTAGTTTTTTAGAAAGAAAGGACTTGGATCTTTTCTTAAATGAAACTAAATCTATGCATGCAACTCCTATAAGTTCAGATCTAGAAAAGATACCAGCTTTAAAATAGTAAATCTAAATTATAAGATCCAAGTAACCAGGGAAGTATTGATAAAAAAGGAGAAAGAGTGAAAGATATGGCTTGGTGCCCGAATGATCAACCTTGGAGCTTTTCGCTGGAATGTCGAGGGACTATGCCTTTAAGAAAGTTTGGAGAAAGTGAAGAAGCAAACTAAATCAACGCCCTCTCCAAGCTAGGAACCTGCAGCTAATCGAATGGCTTGCCAAGATGCTTGTGAGATCCAGTTAATACATAAACAGAGAGATTAAAACAACATGCATATAATCTTATAAAACATGTTAGATCTAGATCTCTAGGCATGCATAAAAGAAAAAGAAGTAGCCAATAAACTTATTAACTAAACTCCTTTCCTACCAAGATCATAATAAATTTATTAACAATCTTTTAGCACTGACTTCACAATATATAAATAAGCAAGTTATGAACACAGATACAAGTTACCTTAGTGAAACATGGCAATGCTCATCCACACAAAGTAACATGACACCATCTTGCCTCCAAAGCTTTCTTTTATTCCAAGCAACAAAAATAATTACAGTATTACAACAGCAAACCAATTCTATATCCAACTCTAACTAGCTTGGAAGAGAAAAAGGATGCTTTATTTATAGCCAGGGCAAGCCCCTGGGGGGCTACCTACATTGAAGATAGACTCGGAGTGTATCTGAGTTGAACTGAGTCACACTAAGTTGAATTGAGTCAATCTAAAGTTGAAGTGAAGAGGAATTGACCTAACTCGCCCAACAATTGCCAACACACCCACCAACCACCCCTCACTTGCTCACCCTCTCCCTCACACGCGAGTTTGAAAGGTTAACATGAGGAAGTGGGTGATGTCACCCATACCATGCGCTAGCTACTAGATAAACCAAGGTTTTAAACTTTAACAATAACCCAAAGTTTGAATGGGGTCCACTTACTTAACCCCTCCAACCTCACGCGAGCCTTTAGAGGGACGTGAAAAGGTTGACGTCATCCTCATCTCATAAGTGCTACCACTCCTCATGCATGAGTTTTAACCGAAGTTTTGAAATGCCTTTGAGTTTGAGAGAAGGTCGCATGGCATGGGGGGCACATGCCATGTCATTTCCCCACTCGCTTATTTTAATTTTTTATCTTTTCAAACTTTGACCATGGTGCCAATTTGTCGAAATTTAGCATTAAAATGCCATCTTGATGCACTTTTAAGTGAATAATGCTCCACGGGGTGTTTTAGTCGCCCGACTGATGTGGAAAGTGGTCATGGGTAAAGAGGACACTTTTAGTGTGAAAACGAGTGTCCCCACGCCAAAAACGGTCTCCGGATCTGACTTTTATTACATTTTGAAATTTTTTAATTAAACCATTAAAAAATGGCCTAATTTTGCAGAAAAAAATTTATTTTCTCGGAATCAGACGAAACTCTAAGGGGGCCTAGCACATTTCCATACAACTCAAATTGAATGCCTAGCATGTTGAAAAACACTACCACGAAGGCTCTAATAACCTCCTAAGGTCAAAACACCAAGACGACTACCCCAACTTTGGAGGTGTGAGTGAAAAACTCATAAATTATTAGTCTTTTGTTCAACAACCAATAATAACCAAAGGAAAAAGCACTCTGGGCTAATCGGCTTGATGCTTAAGTCTAGGAAGATGCCTTTTATAAAAAATTATCATGCTAAGACATTTTTTACAATTTCCCCAAGGAGGTATGAACATGTGTTACAAAAAATTTCCAACAGACTCCCAAAAAAAGGCTGGCGGACTTCTGAATTATGATCATGAACAAGTGTACTTGTTCTACTTTGTCATCTCGTTTGAAAATACCACCAAGTACAACTTAGGTGGTAACATCTGGCTCCAACTGCGAGACGTGTGCTCGATCTGGTCTTAAGGCAAGGAGAGGATACGAGAACACCAGAATCTCAGGTTTATATAACCTGTAAAAACATCTCAACTTGACAAGAAAACCTTAGTAGCACCAGCATCATATGAAAACCAAACGAACCATTAAGTTGCTTTATTTAAAAAAAACAAATGTAGCTAAAAAGTTTTATTATACCTAAGTACATAATGGAAATGCATAGAGTAAATGCTTGCTTTCAGCAGCTTATTTTCCTACTCTAAGCATGATGTAAAAAGGTTAGGTGTAATCAAAAATCCAATGTAGCCACCTAAGCATTTTATTGATATAAAAATAAAAATTCTTGTCTTTGGTTACCATCCAAAGCAAGAATATTTTATTCAAAAAATGCAAACCTACGTGATGATTTAGAATGGGCGGGCTGGATGGGAAATCATAGGCATGAATAATGTCATCAAACTTCTTCCCAAACTGGTAGGTTCTTGCCCACGCTGCTTCTATCCATGACTGGATAGGGATGGTATACAAATCAGCATGATGAGGCAGATTGACTACACCATCATACTGATCATTAAGGCTTACCGAATGATAACTCATTGTATAAGCCCCAAGCTGCTCCAAATCATAAGGAACCTCTGTATGTGAAGATGATGGTTGAAAGTGATCTTTTGTTAGCTGCATCATATCTGACTCTTCGTGATACTGTTTCTCAATGTCTTCACTATTGATACACATATATGGATCTAACTGATCATGTGAAAATTCTGCATACTTCTCTGCCATACCAATCCTTCCCAAAGTCTCTGAATGAATGCTCTCTTTTGTGGGCATGTGATAGATGGGATTTTCAAGAAAGCCCTCAACAGATTCTGAATCAACACTCCCCTCTCTAGATATATCATAAATGGGATTCTCTATAAATAACCAATAATTATCATCAATATCTTTGTCAAATATGGGGGAGTCCCCATCAAATGCATCATGCTCTTGGTTATGTCCATCCTCATGTTCACAATAATCATCCTCAGAAGGCCTAGTTTTGAAAATATTACGAGTAAAATTTTCCAAAACCTCATCACTAAGTGGAGAACATAGAGGAGTTTCATCATATACCATACAAACTTCTTCAAAATTTTCTTTATAAGTTTTTATCATGGTTTATTTTTGAGGTAGATCTAGAGTATAAGTACTATCATCATCATTGACATAAACTTGAGGACACTCCAAATCTTCAATTGCATCATGAGGTGGATTTTCAATAATATCTTCAACCAAGAGATCCTTATGTGCCTCTTCAAAACGGTCGTTATGAAACTCTTCTTTAGCGTCAGGTTGTATTCTAGGGAGGAGGGCATCATATTTTCTAACAAGTTGCTTAATCTCCCCCACTTCTCCTTCATACCAACGCAAAAGGAAACATTCGAAAAAATCAACCATGGAAACTATGGATTGTTGAGGAAGGTCATAGAACCAACTCTATGCATCCCCTTCCAAGGAAAAGGAGAAAATGACCATCAGATCATCCTCATGCACCACAATAAAATCAACCACCAGCTTGAAGAAAGCAACAATATGATGGGTGACTGATTCACCATCATTTCCAAAGAACTCCGGGGTAGCATTAAATAGTATAGTATGGTCATAACAATCGTTAGGAAACACATAGACATTTGAGAAGTCTATTGAGGGGCATGCATCGCGCAAGAGAGTGCGAAGTCCTTCTTTACCCATAATAGAATTCAACTATTTAAATATGAAGTAACAATGGAGAACATCTGGTACTAAATCGGGAAAGTTGTCATATAGTGAACTTCAAAATTTACTGTGTCGCGTGAGCTCATCTACACACAACAAGTCTCAACAAATTTATGAGATACAAGGGTTTTATCCCTTCAATGGACTGGCCATGTGAGAATAACAATATACATTTAAGAACTCTCACAACAATAATTTTTGCTTTTCTTTGTAAAAAATAAAAACTGAAAAAAGTCAGTGGAGTCGCAAGATGAAAATTAAAGATCTACTTTAAGCATTTATAAAACAAAGCAAAAACAAAAAAGAAGAAAACAAAAGTCGTACTACGGAAATAAAAGATTTATTCCCGGCAATGGCGCTAGAAGATGTTGCCGCCTTTCACACACCTGGGGGCAACGTGGCAGATATCAACAAGCCACTCGGTGTGTCCTTGGGGGTAAGTCTAGAGTCAAGGCTGTCACCTTGTTCTTGAATCCTCTGTTTAGTCCAACTCCTAACGAAGACAATGAGGGTTGGACCCTATTAAATTGCTAAGGCTGTTAAGGCTTACTGAGATGGTGATGAATGAGTTATTTAAGAGTTTGATAAACAAAACTAACACAAGATATAGCAACGAAATTAAAACACAACCACATAAAGATTAATATATGATATATAAAACATTTGGAAATAGATGATTATATCAAGTAAAGAACTAGTGCCAAAATGGGATCCACAGATAAAGTGTTGTATTGCTGAAAGAAAAAATGTTGCAAGTGCTCTTGGTCAAATTTTAGATTAATGTGGGGATGAGTTGATTAGCTTAAGGGAAAAGGGAACTCCAAATTACCCGAAGGTACGAGGAGTATGTCCAAAATCGTTATCCGATGCGGCTCCCCGCAAGGAATATGTGGGTCGGTTGGAGTCTTTGAGACGTATTCAACACTACACCAACAAGGGTGTAGCCTAACGGTGTCTTGAGGTCGCTACCTAATTGTTCCCGTTTTCTTTGTGGATTTTTCCACCGCAACGGATTAATTCGAGGCATTGGATTCTCACCTGGGGAGGTTAATTGGGGTGTGAAAACTAATTAATCTAGTCACCCATGTTGCTTTTGATGCAGCCAACTGTTCGGACTAACAGCAGCGGTGCAGAGCATACACAACAAAGTCCACAGGATTTTAAAAATTTTATGAATAGCGTTGTTTGTTAAAAAGACAAAAAGTGACCTCCAAGAATCTCTTTCGATTGAAGTGAACCACAATCGGAAAAGCAAGGAGGGGTTGATTTTATTAATTTTTTTTGCTTTTGAATTTAGAATTAAAGTGCAAGAAAGAAAAAAGGGTTATTTAATTAGTCTACCACAAATCTCTTTCCCCTTTCGGGTCACTCGGGAAATTGTGGGGTAAGTAGTAGTATTACTTTGAAAAACTGAAAGATGTAAACAGTTTTGCAATATCAAACTAAGTACACTACTTCCAGATGAATGAATAAAACTAAACTATAGCAAAATATAGAAAAAAACAGAAATGCAAAAAAGGAAAACCGACATGGATCCCCCAAGGGGGATGGAGAGTGGGCTCGAAAGAGACTACTCGACTTGCTTTTTATTATACTCTGTCACAATCTTGATAGAAAATACCACTTGGTTCTTATACAAGATGAACCCAAGGGTTTACAAAACAATACAAAAGTGAACACGAAAGATGGGGAAACCCTTCGGGGTCTCCGAATGGCCCAAAAATCGATTTTCGAACAGCACTTCCTCCTCTTTTTGGACAGACCTGCTAAAAACCAGCAAGCTTTTATTAGTATAAAGTGCCCAAAAACAATTTAAAAGTGTTTTTGGACAACATAAAAAAAAGTGAAAAAAAATCCTAGTTAAAAACTAGGTGAAAAGTGCAAAAATTTAACCAAGGAAAGCAAGCTTTCCTTGGGATCTTGGCTTGCTTTTTAGATAAGCCAGTATGATGTGCAATTAGATGCAAGATTTATCTTTAAAAAGGAAAGACTATTTACTTTAAACAAGCTTTAGAGTTGACTTAGAACCGCTTGTAAAAAAAGAAAGACATTTTATTGCTAAATCTAGATTTCTAGAAAGAAAGGACTTGGATCTTTTCTTAAATGAAACTAAATCTATACATGCAACTCCTATATGTTCAGATCTAGAAAAGATACTAGCTTTAAAACAGCAGATCTAAAATATAAGAGCCAAGTAACCAAGGAAGTATTGATAAAAAAGGAGAAAGAGTGAAAGATGTGGCTTGGAGCCCGAATGATCAACCTTGGAGCTTTCCGATGGAATGTCAAGGGACTATGCCTTTGAGAAAGTTTGGAGAAAGTGAAGAAGCAGACTAGATCAACGCCCTCTCCAAGCTAGGAACCTGCAGCTAATCCAATGGCTTCCCAAGATGCTTGTGAGATCCGATTAATACATAAACAAAGAGATTAAAACAACATGCATATAATCTTACATGTTAGATCTAGATCGCTAGGCATGCATAAAAGAAAAGGAAGTAGCCAATAAACTTATTAACTAAACTCCTTTCCTACCAAGATCATAATAAACTTATTAACAATCTTTTAGCACTAGATTCACAATATCAAAATAAGCAAGTTATGAACACAGATACAGGTTATCTCAGTGAAACATGGCAATGCTCATCCACACAAAGTAACATGACACCATCTTGCCTCCAAAGATTTCTTTTGTTCCAAGCAACAAAAATAATTACAGTATTACAACAGCAAACCAATTCTCTATCCAACTCTAACTAGCTTGGAAGAGAGAAAGGATGCTTTATTTATAGCCAGATCAAGCCCCTGGGGGGCTAACTACACTGAAGATAGACTCGAAGTGTATCTGAGTTGAACTGAGTCACACTAAGTTGAGCTGAGTCAATCTGTAGTTGAAGTGAAGAGGAATTGACCTAACTCACCCAACAATTGCCAACACACCCACCAACCACCCCTCACTTGTTCACCCTCTCCCTCACACGCGAGTTTGAAAGGTTAACATGAGGAAGTGGGTGATGTCACCCATACCATGCACTAGCTACTAGATAAACCAAGGTTTTAAACTTTAACAAATAACGCAAAGTTTGAATGGGATCCACTTACTTAACCCCTCCAATCTCACACGAGCCTTTAGAGGTGACGTGAAAAGGTTGACGTCATCCTCATCTCATAAGTGCTACCACTCCTCATGCATGAGTTTTAACCGAAGTTTTGAAATGCCTTTGGGTTTGAGAGAGGGTCGCATGGCATGGGGGGCACATGCCATGGCATTTCCCCACTCACTTATTTTAATTTTTTATCTTTTCAAACTTTGACCATGATGCCAATTCGTCAAATTTAGCATTAAAATGCCATCTTGATGCACTTTTAGCTGAATAATGCTCCACGGGGTGTTTCGGTCGCCCGACTGATGTGGAAGGTGGTCCCCAGCTAAAGAGAATGCTCCGAGTGTGAAAACGAGTGTCCCCACACCAAAAACGAACTCTGCATGTGACTTTTATTACATTTTAAAAAAAATTAATGAAACATGTTATCACATACAAATTTGCAGCTGGGATTCCATGATGCAGCATGCAGACTTGTCTATTATTCTATTCCGGGCTACTTTTTATATGGGGTATCAGCATGGATCTTTACAGCTTCATTTCATTTCAAAGCCTTGTTCATCATATTTTCCTTGCCAAGACTGAGATTCAGGGGTCCATTGAGATGCTTTCAGTGATGATCTAGTTCATTGTAGCAAAGCAGCAAATCAGAGTTGGTACACACAGTGATAAAGGGGCTTATCAGTTGGAGACAGGTATATATGGTGAGATCAAGTATACACTTCCTTGATTTGATTTTTCTCTATGATGTATGTCAAATACCTATGCTTATCATGTTAGGATGATTATGGTGACCTATGCTTATATATATTGTTGCTTCAACTTGTGTTATGACTAATCAAGGGATTTGTTGTGAAGACTGTTGGTCATGCCATGCTTGTGCAAATTATAAACCCTGGTGCTAGTTTGGTTCCATGTCACTTGTCCCCGTCCATCCAGTTCATCCACCTTCGATTTTATTCCATGACTTAGACTGATTGAAACTTGTGAGATAGAAGATCATTTACCCATTGTGACCCCTATGTATGATAGACTCCATGTTGTTATGTGTCTCTAGCTATGAAGTATGTGGCTTGGCCAATGTGGCTGGGTTCACAAGGTTGTTCTCCTTTAGTCCTCAAAACAAGCGCTCCACCATAACAGTGTTGCTAAACACTAAAGCATCGAAACGCATAAAAGCTATATCTAAAGGATGCAAAAGTATAAAATGTTGAAAAAGGTGGTCAATGGCCCAAGGGTTGAGCACTCATTCTTTGTATAATGTAAGACTCATTTTCCCTCCACAAGGGCATCAGGGCTATGGACTGCTCGTTCGCAGCGGGTCTAGGCCTTATTCATTTACTGGAGCCCAGAAGGCTTTCCAGGGAACCTGCTCTTGTAGGTTGGCTACTATCAGATGTAAATTGTGAAAATTATTGAAAAGGTTAATGGTCAAAGGATGAGCACTCACTCTTTGTATAGTGTTCGGCTCATTGGTCCCCATAGCGCCACAGGGTGAGATTAGCCTGCAAAGGCTGGGTCTTTGTCAGTACTGGAGCCTAGAAGGCTTCTAGGGCACCTGCCTTTGAAGGTTGACATGTATAGCAAATAAAGTACAAAGGAAAACTTGCTAGAGTCTAAGGGAAGCATACCCAAGTACTTTACCCATCTGTGAGACACTTCCATCCCCTATTGCTATCTGTCATGCATATCACCTTGGTAGAGTGTATCGTTTATCATTCGGATAGATCACTGAGTCAAAGCCAGTTAAAAGCCATTCCCTTTTTCCTTAACCTTGTTCCTCCACCCTCACCCATCGGTAGCACATTGTTTACCCTTTGTAACTATGGCATGAACAAGCAGACTTTCATAAAGTTCCAAGATTCTTCAGAAGCAAAGGTACATCTTATTATTATTATTATTATTAATATTATTTGTCACCATGATTATGAATAACTAATTCAAGTTGGGTTTTGATATACACCATTGGAGCATTTCTTACCTTGAGTGGTTGTAGGATCATATTGTTACAGTATCTCATCTTGATTTTGGGTTCTTTGACCTAGTCAACCCAGTTGACCATGTCAATCACGGTTCCCAAGGAAGTGATTCAAAAAAAGCAACATGATCTATATTTGTTCCAGACATGCCAAGGACCAATACTGTATTCTTAGTTTTGAGAGTTTGGCCCCAGTTCTCCATATAAGTAATTATTATCACTTAATTATTGGCCAAGTGATCAAATTTTATTCTAGATGGTAGTATGATTGGTTCTCCTAGAGAGGAGCAGTGTTCCAGGGGGTATGAGTAGTCACTTATACCATTCTTCTATGTCTCCAGATCATCCAGAGCAGTCAGTTTGCCCCAGTTTGCACCCTGGATAAAGTTATGGTGGATTTATCAGTTTCCATAGATTGTACCAACAAAAATGAACTAGAAAAATCACTGAAAAAATCAATTTGGCCTCCTGGGTCAACGAAATGGCTTGGAAATTTTCCAAATGATGTGTCTCAACATCCTGGACAGTTGTTCAACAGTTTACAGTCAACAGATGTCCGTATTATTTTATTATGGCTCAACCAGTGAGGAAAGCCCCACAAGGGGCACCCCCTCTCATGGCTAAAGATGTATTTCACTGTAATATTATATGGTTTGAAGTTGAAAAAGGGGCCTAAGGTGAATTAAGCCCCTAGTGACCCCCTCTTATGTACTATCATGTCACAACTTAAGTTATATTGTGACTTTGACTTAGGATAGGCGTCCTTGAGCAACGTGTGCCCCCTCTTTGACTTAGTCATTTGATCCATGTGATGATTTATGTATTGTTGATCTCCATCGTTAATGATGTTCTAATCTCAACCATTGGATGAAAAAGAAAGTTAGGGTTTTCATCTCTCTCAAACTATTTAAAAGAGGTGACCCCTCCCATTGTAATTCATGAGCTTTGGCACTAGAATTTAATAAAGAGATTTTTGTCTGGGATTATTCTTCTGTCTATCTTGTGGATGGTTTAATGATCTGATGATTGGCATTTCTACTCTTCTATACTAAGTTTTATTCAAGATACATCTTGCATTTTTCTTTACCCATCCTGTCTGCAGGAAAAGAAGGCGCGCTAGGAGAGAGAGCATTTTTTGTGTGGTAACTCACCTTCGTCTTGGCTCCTAGGTGTTCGGATCAGGGAGTATCTTGTTCTTTATGATTTTTTATTCCCTTCCTTTTCCGTATTCTGCAGATCTTGTTCGTTTGTCTGATCATTTGATTTTTCGCTGGTCCGACAGGTTGAAGGAGGCACTAGGGTGAGTGGCTATGGCACAATAACAAAAAGATCTTCCTCAAAAAAGTTCATTTCAATAGAAAGGCGGCATTCTTCACCATTTCTTAATGCATCTGCAAGATCCAAGTATGTCTCGCAGGTAAGTTCCTCTTCCTTTATTATGCGTATCTTCATTTCTCATCATTCTATTATATTAAAACCCTCATTTCATAGATCTATAGGTTCTAGCTTGCGTCGAGCTATAAAACTTAAAACCCACTTTGGAATAAACATAAAACCCCTAAGTTTAAATTTGTATCACAATCGGACTCCATTTTCCCATCCAAAGCACTGGCCTGCTACTTAGGGAAAAACACCCCCCTTAGGGAAAGTGGGTATTTCACAAACCACGAATTGGGTATTGTCGGTTTCAGTTTTATTCGCTTAATCTTACATCCAGCAATCACGTTGAGTATCCAATTTCATTAAAATTGACCATTTTGCCCTAGATCTCAATTTTCTGCATAAAACCCTAGGGTAAATTAGGGGCTTTTCACTTGGATACTCGGAATCTCTTGGTAATCGAACTAAACTCTAATTAAACATTATGCTAAGAGATCCCACCAAGTTTCCCTCGGTCATCCGTGCATTTTCCTTGTTTTAGGGTTTCTTGGTCATAGGGATGCCCCTTGGGCTCTGTGCTTTCACTGGGTCTGAAGTGCCGATATCCTTGACTGGTGTGACATTCGAGTTCTTTCAGAAGTCAGAAGTCTTGGATATCGTAGGTCACGACTTTAGTTGCCTTTCCTCTGTCGTCTTGAATAGGATCATCTCACAGGGCAACTACAAGATTTGAGATAACAAAACCATTAAAAAATGGCGTAATTTTGCGAAAAAAAATTATTTTCTCGGAATCAAACGAAACTCTAGGGGGGGCTAGCACATGTCCATACAACTCAATTTGAATTCCTAGAATGTTGAAAAACACTAACATGAAGGCCATAATAACCTCCTAGGACCAAAACACCAAGACGACTACCCCAACTTTGGAGGTGTGAGTGAAAAACGCAGAAATTATTAGTCGTTTTTTCAACAACCAATAATAACCAAGGGAAAAAACACTATGGGCTTAGTCGGCTTGATGCTTAAGTCTGGGAAGCCGAGCCTTTTATAAAAAATTATGATGCTAGGACATTTTTTACAATTTCCCCAAGGGGGTATGAACATGTGTTACAAAAATTTTCGAACAGACTCCCAAAAAGGTTGGCGGTCTTCTAAACTCTGATCATGAACAAGTGTACTTGTTCTACTTTGTCGGCGCGTTTGAAAAAATCACCAAGTACAACTTAGGTGGTAACAGCTAGTATCTTTGTTGTGCAAATAACTGCTTTAAAAGGTTGCTTGTCTAGAGTCTAGTGGAGCATTCTCATTATTCCACCCATCTGTGAGACACTGCCATTCCCTATTGTTCACCTACTCCAACTTATGTGTTGTGTGGATCCCCTTTTCCTTTAGCCTAGATGCTTACAGTGTCAAGTGTCAAGTCTTTCCCATGGCCCTACCTTGTTTTATTTACCTTCAACCTTGACTAGAAAAATGGCCAAATCCATAAATGAGTATACACTGGAGGCTCTTGTTCAAAGCAACTAATTACTTGGATATATATATATATATATATATATATATATATATATATATATNACATAGATAATTAAGCATGCATATCCATTTTGTACTTTGCAGTATCAGAGTATTCGTTTGGGTCATCATTTTGATCATTCTTGACTTGGTCAACCCAATTTGACCAAGTCAGTAGCAGGGTCCGAGATGAGTAACAAGTTTTGGTCGATGATTGTGGATGATGATTATTTAAGGTCTATCAATGTCCATTAGACATATTCATGCTTCAGATGATGGTTTATTATGATAGCTTGTGTTGTTTCCATAATTATCTGCATTTACAGGCTTTATTATTATTATTATTATTTTGATATGGATGGGGCCTTTGACGTACATTTTTATGGACATATGGTGTATGGGTACTCATTCCTAGTAGATTTGGACTTTCTGAGTTCATTGATACAGTCAGTTCTCAGTTTCAAGCACTTGCAGAGGAGGTATGGGTCATTTTATCAGTTTGCAACAGTTTGACCTCAAAAAAATCAAAATAAAACGCTTTGCAATTGATGGTTGGATCTCCTAGGGCGCCAACAGGAGCACATAGAGTTCATCCAATCGTTATTACCATATTGCTATGGTGTTGGGTCCATTTTTGCAATCAGATACTGTACAGTTTCAGTCACCAACGAGATATGGGCAGTTTTATATTCCGGAGGCAGTATTTTGATAATGGAAAATGGCTAATACAGAAATCGATTTGGGCAATTGAGGCAAGGAAATGGCATGGAACTGATCTGAGGCATATTGTTGGGGTCACCTTCATCCTCCGGCATCAGTTTCACTCTTCATGAGGTTCGCATGTCCTAACATTCTCCACTTTGGCACATTTTTTATGTATTTTGAGGAGGACGTCCTAGTGATTTTGATCACTCCATGTTATATTTGATGATTATACCTTGTGATTGTGCCATGGGGCCATGCTAGAGAAGGATTTGTGTCACCTCCTAACCCCCACCATGCGTTATGTTATACTTTGTTCACTTTTCACGTGGTGCACCCCTCATTGGGCATTTTAGTGGATGTGCCCCCTTCTATTAGTGAGTTGATCCATGTACTTGATATCCGGCTAATATTAGTCATTGATTAGAGTGATTGTATCTTTTGACCTTGGACCTTGATCTTTTTGGATCTAGGTTTTGTGTATTGGAGAGATCTATTTATTGATATGCTCTCTCAATGTAAATGAACTTTTGGCTCTGAAAATATTGGAGTACGAGAAAACTTTTGGAAAATCTCTTGGAAGCTTTGTGAAAATTCTTGTACATGATTGTTATGCTTCTTGCTTAGACATTTCAGTGGATCTTGCATGCAAACGATATACTTTTTGTGGAGGCTGAATTGTTCTTGCAGGGTTAGCGATTTGCTTGAGGAGAGATTGTGGAGGAAACTTGCATCATCTCTTCGTGTGGATCGTTTCATCTTTCAGGGAGTGATCAATTGTTACTTTGTGCATTGAATCCTTCTCTTTAGATGACTTTCATGGCTTATTTTGAATCTGTGGATCAAATCTCACTTAGGTAGTTTGAATTTGCAGGTGGAGAGGGCGCTTTACCTCTAGACAAAACGTTTTCACTTGGATGCTATTGGATCTTGCTCAAAATTGTAACTAAGTGGAAGGATCATCGATGTACAAGGTGGCCGCAAGTATTTTCAGGGACGATCTACAAGGTTAGTATTATTTTCCATATTTTTATCCAATTGTCACACAAAACCCTCATTGTTAAAACCCTAGTTTTCTAGATCTGATAGATAGGCTACTTATTTGGTGATGGCCATCAAAACCCACTTATGAATAAATATTTAAAACCTACATTAAAGTTTCAACTTAATCCGACTCCATTTACCAATGGATCTAGCACTAGTCTTCTCTAGGTGGGACACCCTCCTTGGGATTTTGGTCAATCCATCAGATCTGTCAATTGGGTATGCTTGAACCCGCTTCAAATCCATAGATCTACTCTTCATGCACCTAGATCTAGTCTTTAGACATCCCAATCTACTCTATTGGGTCCACTTTGTTCTAAATTACATAAACCCTAGGTGGATCTAACTTGGGTATTTCTCCTTTGGACTAGATATATTTAGATCTACTTTTTCTAAATTCCTTGTAGTACATTTCTCTTCAACTTGGTCAATTTTTCATTACCTTAAGCCTCCCCAACTTGGCCCTAACCTCACCTACCACATCCATCTTCCTAGATCTAGATCTACTTGCCCATTGTTCGCCTAACAAATCACTTGTTTATCCTTTATAGCGTCTTAAGTAGGTTCGCTAGCCCTCATAGGCTAGTAGGGTCTCCCCCTTGATCATTCTACAGTTTGATCTAAAGTGACAAAATCTTGTCTGGTGTGACAACTACCTTCCATTAGTAGTGGACGAGGCCCTTGCGGTGTCACCTATTAGATACCTCACCTCTACCGTCCCGAATGGGATACCTTTAGTGGGTAGCTACACTTTGTGTGATAAAAGGGACCTTCTCACAGAGCTTCAAATTTTGACTAGATTCTTCAAATAACCCAATTAAAGATGTCTGGCGTTATACTTGCAGGAGGCCCTCCAACTTCCCTCCTTCACCCTCCAACGACATTCTCAATTGGGACCAGTCTCCACTCAAAGTATTACTTCCTTCTTTTTGTTGCTTCCTTCCTCTAGGGGCACCAAGAGACAGACAGATGGTGGCACTGCCCTTGACCGCTCAGTTAGGACATGGCAACCCACCTCCACCTCCTCCCAACACCAGTGACAAATCCATTCTTGTGCCCATCCCAACAGCCAAACGAATTCATCCAGGATACATCAACAGGTTCTCTCCTACAGGCATCTACGCACTACCCATTATAGCTCCTCTTCCAGTTCTTACTCCAAACAAGGTACTCTTTCGAGCTTCCTTCAATCAACCTTGGATGGTAGGAAAGATGCTCCCAATGCTTCCAAACTTCCAATGTCCCATGACAATGACAGTTTCACCATTTATGTACCACAACTCTCAGATCCACTCCCTTTATACATTTTTTAAATCAATGCTCTTCATCCCTCTCTTTGTATATATTTTCTTTGAGTTAGATTGAGTTCTTTGTTTAGCTTTTTATAGGAGCTACTTTTGGGTTTCCACTTTGTATTGCTATCATAGTTCTGCACAGTCCCATTGACCTACTATTGTGGTCATTTGTTGGACACTAATAAAAATATCTTATCTATAGTTGAACATAGCTATACCCTAGTAAAAAGTAAAACCTTGAACTTTGGGGCTGCTAATTTTTGTGGCAACAAGTATCACATTTATGTCATCACTCTCACCTAGCTTAGGAACCTAGGAAATGCACCTCGACTTAGGGGTTTCACATGTAATAGGATTTAAACTTTAATGTTGGCCACACCATGGTAAGCCTAATGTTTGCTTGGATAAAAATTAAATACTTGAGGCTTCTTTCCCTCTAATCTTGACTCCGTCACCCAATTGATAGACACTGGTTTTGATAGTCCACCATCACTTGATTACCTTAATTTAGAAGTATCTTCATTCTACAAATATCATAATATGCTTTTTGTATCAATCTTTGCAAGGACATATTTGTAGTATTACAAGGGAATCCCCCCTTGTGCCAGAAAATAACCAGCCTAAAGTGAGGAGGACGAGCACCAAGGTGATAGTGGGTGGCGTCCTCAAGTTGCCCTAGGATTTGTGCTTGGTGATTGGACTCATCTTTTGAGCAGATCTTGGAGGCAACATCCTGGATGATGAATGGTGCTCAGACAAGATGGAACAGAGTGCATAGCATCAAAGTGTCTCCCAAAACCTATAACTGCCACTGTAATCCAAGGGTCTTCTTTTGTATTTGGAAGAGAAGGAAGGGCCATGAAAATGCACAATGAATCATGCATTTTTAAGGGGTAACAAATCCAACACCTTTGGGCCAACTAGCTGCTACTCTATGTTAAAAGAAGTAATTTGAAGCTTTTTATGTTTATGTAAGTTAAAATAAATTAAAGGTAGCCCATAGTAGTGAGTTTTACTACTTGTCAGTACTCTAGAATCTAGCCCCTGACTACTTCTAGCAGTCATTCTCTAATTACTTATTTTAGTTCCTTAGTAGGTTATAAGGCTATTTGATACAAAGATACTACTGGATCTGGATACAGGTTTCTGGGCTATGTGTGACTATTTCATGTGAAAAGTTCAATGGATTGAATATTCTTAGATTCTCACAACAGAGTAATCTTAGAAATTCAAGTTGCTACTAATTTCACTTGTTTCAGCAACATACTACAGCCTGAGTTATTGGTACAAACCAGCCACTCAAATCTAGAATTTGGAAACAACAAGCATTCAGGCTGTCTAACTTCTACTAATCCAATCATCAAGCATTGAGATTGTAAAGCTGCCTGCCTAAGACATTTCAAAACGCTAAGACAGATGCATTACTTTGAACAAGTGCATTAAGAAAACTAATCTGCATGAAAAATGACAAAACAACCATTGGATACTTCATGGCCACAACAAGAAAAGAGAAAACCAGCATTAGGTCAGATCATTCTTTTAAAAATCAAAGATTAGCAAACATGGAAAAGCGCAGACTGTTAATGGTGGAAATAACATATCCTTACAACAGGAAAGAAATTTATTGAGGAAAGAAGATTTTCATTTTAACAGGTGGACAAACATTCTACCCCACAAAAAACAGGCAACTTTCCTCTATGGTTCCCCTTAGTTAAGGGCCCAATTATGAACATCGTTAACTATTTGATTGTTCTCTATATCAGAGAATTTATGAATAAAATAATGGTGAGTAAGCAAATTGCAACACATTTAAAAAATATATTATCTGTATTAAATGTGAATACTTAAAATTATGTGTTATCACAACACATTTAAAATAGACGTTATCTGTATTAGATGTGCATACTTAAAATTCTATGCTCTTACCTCGTAAGGTTCCTGACCTGTAACAAAAAATGTATCAAATCCAAATACTTGATCTCTGAGAACATCCAGCGTTGCCTTTGGAATCTTTACAGGCTCACCTGGTGGCTTCACATGGTAACACACAATGGTATATAGCATTACACAAAACTTGTTAGCAGGCAATTTAAAATAAAACAGGAATTAGCTCAAAGTTGCACTTTGTCACAGTCAGTCTCTTTGCCTACTCTGTACTATATAGTAGCCATATTGAATATCATCTTTTGTTCAAGAATACAACCCAACAAATTTATTTAACTTGCCACTCTCAATACTCTGCTTCCTCCTTAAGAAGAAATAAAAACAATGTTCCAAATTATCCACATGCATAATAGTACCTTAACTCCTGGAAGGGGAGATCCGCTTGTTACTTTAGAAGCATCAATATTATCCTGTCGAGGTAAATCTTGTCAATAAATCTAAAGAACACATGCATCTATCAATGTCAAAAGGAATGAGCTCACTTTATTTGGCTGCTTGAAATATCGGGATAACGAATTACAATGTCTAAATGCCAAAAAAATCATATCCATCTTATTTTTCAAATGGAATAAAAAATAATTCCAAGGTATACACCTGCTCCTTTTCGAGTTGCACAGTTGAACTATCATCAGAGTCTCCTGAAGGAAATGCCTCTTGACCACTATCATCCAGATCCCCTCCTTCCTGATAGCATCAACATAGAAAACACAGTAACCACCTTAAGAATTCCCAAAAATGTTAACAGTAGATCTTGCCATTCTCATTTATAGGCTATAGCTATAATAGAAAAATTCAGAAGTATCAATAGGCACAGCAAATACAAGCAAATCTCACCAAACCTATCTATAATGAATGTGCATCATGCAAATATATTGTCTGCTAAAAACATAGTAATTAGTAATTACTAATTATAAAAATTTGTGGCATAGATAACATTAAAGATCCTATACTGCAATTTATATAAGTTTATCCCACCAGCAATTTTTCATCCTTTAACCCTTGTGACAGATTGATTTGACAATCAAAGTGGGAAAGTTCCAACCCACAAGTGCAACTAACTTGCAACTATGGAAGATAGCACCACCGTCACCTTAGTGCTGTATTCCCTCACTTTAGACAGGGTTTCCCTCAGGATAATCTGAAATTGGTTTGATGAAGAAAGCTAGGAGGGGTTAAGTTTAAATCTGAATTGAAGAGTCAAGTATAAATTACCATTTACCCCCTAATGTTTGCTCCATAAGTTGCAAAAAATGAAAGCATAAAGAAACATTAGATGTGAAATATGAAGGAAATAAATGCTTAAAAGTGAAAGAATATTACAATGTATTATGAACTTTGAAAAGGAAATAAACATTCATTCGCATCAAGCACCTTTGCATAATTCTGGAAATGGAAAGATAAACAAATGCACAAGAAAAGCTATCCAATGTGATGTATTAAGTGGGTTGATGCCACAAACTCAGAATGAGCCTTTGCCTGAGAAAATTCTGAAGCAAAGAGTCATTATGTCCTCTTAATTTTTTAAGTTTTCCCACACTTGTTGAGATGTTGAAGGTCACTTCAACAAGTACGGGAATTAATATCTTTAGGCTGAGTGAACTTGCTGCAATTCAATTAGAATGCTTTGAACAAAACAAAAGCATAAATGAAATTGTGAGAAGTTGTAAAGTGCAAAACATATACAACATAGAATCCCACAATATTTATCAATTTTGGAAAAGTAAGTAAAATGAAGAAAAGCAAGTGAAACAACTTGAGTGAGTAATTATTTTTGGTTCAACATCATAGTCATGAACCATTGGTGTACCATTAAGATTCATATTACCGTATGTGGACCTGTGAAATTTTTCAATACTCTTGAAACTTACTTGATCCCAACTTGGTCTCAAGTCTCTCTAAACAACATGCAAGTTATTTATGACATGAAACACATGACATCAATTCACTTCTAATAACTCAATATAGCAATCACACATAAAACTGAACATAAATGTTTTTGGTCAAATGACCTTGGAAAAACCCTTGCAGGAAAACAAGTGAGAGATATAGAAGCTTTTATTATCTTTGAACAGTTTACAATGAGTAAGATAGATTAATCCAACGACAAACTTATCTCCAAGCCAAAAGGCTCTAATGCTCAAGTCTGATCTCTGATGGATGTGCCCTCTCTACTCATGCAAGCATTTGCCCCTCTCATGCAAGCATTCGCCTCCTCTACTGAAGCTGCTCTCTATCTAGGCATCTCGCCCCTCTGCCTCTTTGGATCATTGTCTCGGTGTTAACCCTCTCTCATGCTAATGAACTATGTCTCAGAGATTAACTCTCTCTACTGAAGTATGCCTCCTCTATTGTCCCTCCTCTGTCAACTGAGTGCTCTGTAGCTGGAATCGATCTCTCATAGAAGCAGTCTCTGCCTCTATTGCGTCCTCCCTCTGCTACAGATCATGTGTGCTAGATCTTTGCTCAGATCTGCACCCCTACTCCAATATAAATTGTGCTCACTCCTCTCAAGAATGCACCTCTATCTCTCATGCAGGCATTCGCCCTCCTCTTGCCAGGATTCGCTCCTCTTCGCCCTCTCTTGCATGCTCAATCTCTAAGCTCTCAGTTGATGAATCTCCCACCTTGGATGGTTTCTCACTGCCTCAAAAGAAGTATGTTGGATCCCTCTCAGATCTGTGCCCCTCCTCTGCTTGATGATTGCACCCTTCTCTTCTCAAGAATGTGCCCTCAACCTCATGCAGTGATTCACCCTCCTCATGCAGTAATTCGCTCAACCTGTGTAGAAATACTCTCTACTCAACACAGTCAAGGTGAATGTGCCCCCATCTACCTCTACTCTCTTTTAGAAGATTCGGGTGACTTTTAGGGTTCCAAAACCTTAACCTACTTTTCATGCACATGCACCTCTCATGCACACCTACTTTTCATGCACATGCACATGCATCACCTACTTTCGATGCATATGCACATGCACATCCATCACCTACTTTCCATGCCTATGCACATGCAGCATGCAATTCTCATGTACATGCATCATGCATATCTCATGCACATGCATCATGCAAATCACACTACTGCATTAAAAACTGGTGCATTCCTGTATTCCTCACATGTAGTTGGTAAAGGTCTCAAAAACCTCATCATGTTTCCACCACTCGAACCATGACAACTGGTAGAGTGTATCTCATACATCAATGCCTATACTGATAATGAAACTTCATGCTAGGCATTAGCACATGAAGGACATCCCGAGATACAATATCTCAACCCTCCCTCTTAACGAGGGAAGTCCTTCTATCAAGACCTCCACCATAATCTTTCTCCACATGCATCTCACTCTTTGTTGTAGAAGCTTCCTCTATCTCTGAAAGCCATCCCTCTATTGACCCTGTACTATGACCTGTAGACATTTGCCTGACTGCAGTGCTCCGAGATATCTCATCTCGCTACTGAGCACTCCCTATTGTGTCATCTCGATTCTCTCTATGTTGCTAGACACCCCCAACATAGAAGTAAATGTCGAGCAACAAAACAAAACTAACAGGATCATCACATGAAATAACCAACTAAAATGTAAAATCTGAAAATACTAGAGTGCTTAATTGTTCCCAAGATTAATTTTCAGAATTCAGAAAAATAGTAATAGCTTAGCCAATATGGAAAAAGAAATGCACCATAGTCATGTATCAACCATGAAATTAGTTGAATGAAGATAATGTTTTAACTTATAAGAACGAAATTCTATTAGTGTTATGAAAAAGAAAAGCTTAGGAGCTAAGAAACCGGATTCGTTCTATACCCCCCTCGTGTCCCGTGGGGAACGAATCGGACACGATTCGTGTCCGACATGAGGCTGATTCGACCTTCGGTTGAATCCTAAATCGGGACACGACCTCCCAACGAATCGGACACGTTTTTTCAACGTGTCCCCAAAATCGGACACGCACCCCCCAAAACAAGACACGTAACCCGCGGAAAGAGACAGTCCGGTTCACTTAAATTCAATTTTTTGTCTTTCTATTTGTCATTTGGAAGGAAGCAAATCATTGAGAGTGAGTTTTATGTGCAGGTGAAGGAGTTTTGAAGGAGATTTGAAGGCTATCCATTGTTTCCAAGCGGTTCCAAGTGCATTCCGGCGGATTTGTGGAGAGGATTGCAAGCTCAACCATCACACAAGAAAAGGAATGTCTCAATCAGCTAGGGGAGGAGGTAGGGGTCAAAGGAAAGGGAGAAATGCACCATCTAGAGCCTCCCCTCCTATTCCATCAAGCACAACCGGTTCTCCTCCTCCGTCAAGTGCTCCATCGGCTGCTAGTGGAGCTCATACTCCATATAACCCTGTTTTAGCAAGACAACAAGCCCAAGAAAAAAAATACCCTTTGTGGAAGTATGTGACAAGGAAAGATGGGCCCGGGGCAAAGCTTGGTGGGGGAGGCAATGTGTCTTGGAGATGCAATTTTTGCAACCATGAGTTCATGAGCACATATTACCGGGTTAAGGGCCATTTGTTGGCCCTTCCTTCTTGTGGGATTTCTTCATGCAAAGTGGTGACAGCTAACCAAAGGAGGGATATGGAAAGAGAGGATAATGTTGGCTTAGGGAAGGTGGCAGCAGCAAGCAAGAAAAAAGAGGATGATCCTCTTCCATTTTTGAGGAAGCCCTTTAGCACCAAGACTCCATTTCCACCTAGCATTCATGGGCGTGGAGATACTTATCAAACAAGAAAGAGACAATCTACAGGTGGTCCAATGGATAGGATTTTCCAACAAGAGGCGCGAGAAGAGGTAGACCTTACCATTGCATTTTTCTTCTACCTCAACTTCATCTCATTCAATGTTGCACGGTCACCATTGTATTTTGAGATGGTTCAAACTATCTTGGAACGAGCTCCAAGTGGTTATGTGCCTCCTGGTTCAGAGAAGCTTAGAACCACATTGTTGGTTAAAGCAAAGAAGGAGGTCGATAAAATCCTTGAGCCAATTAGAGCAACATGGCCCTCATCTGGAGTAAGTATTGTTTCTGATGGATGGACGGATCCTGCACGCCATCCACTCATCAATTTCATGGTATCTTCCCAAAATGGACCGTTGTTCTTGAAAGCAGTGGATGCTCTTGGGAAATACAAGGATGCACAATTTATGGGTGATTTATTCATCAAAACCATTGAAGAAGTAGGTGTTGATTCGTGTGTACAAATCATCACGGACAATGCACCTGTTTGCAAGGATGCTGGCATGATTGTGGAAGCTAAATATCCACAGGTATGTTCATTCTTTCATTTCTAATTTGCTCATTGTTTGAATTTGGTCATTGCAATGTTAGTGTTGTAGAGTCATTGATACATGCTTTTATTGCTCTTACAGGTTTTTTGGACACCTTGCATCGTCCATTCCTTGAATTTAGCACTGAAAGCCATTGCTTCGGATGTGACATGGATTGGCACCCTTATTGAGGATGCACGCCATATCCGTAACTTTGTACAAAACCACACAAATGCCCTCACCATCTACAAACAGTACACACAGCTTTCATTGCTGAAGATTGCAGATACTCGGTTTGCTTCCTCATTCATCATGCTGAAGAGGTTGAGGGAGGTCAAAACCGCTCTTGGGTCCATGGTGATTTCAGGGTTTTGGTCTTTTTGGAGAAGGACGGATCAGGTTGCTTCACAAAAGGTGAAGGACAGGGTGTTAGATGATGGTTGGTGGGACACGGTAGATCTTAGCATTAAGATCATGGAGCCCATCATTTCTTTGTTGCGGTTTGCAGACACGGACCAGCCCATCCTAGCAGAGGTTTATGAGGGGTAGGATTCCATGATTGAGTCCATGAGGTCCATTGTCATGGAGAATGGGTGTCCCGAGTATGGGACATCAGCAGAGAACTTATGGACCATTATTCGGGATATTCTTATCTCCAGGTGGGATAAGAATTGCACACCTTTGCATTGCTTGGCCCACTCCTTGAACCCCAAGTTCTACACTCAGGAGTGGCTCACTGGTGGATCGAGGGCCTCGCACAGAGTCCCTCCTCACATGGATGCAGAGATTGCACATGGGAGGAAGATAGCACTTAGACAGCTATTTCAGGATAGCGACATGCTTGAGGAGGCGGAGGAGGGCTTTGTAGATTTTTCCACTGGCACTGGGAGATTTGGAGGCTATGATGTGCTTAGAGATAGGGGGGGTAAGAAACCCTATGCTTGGTGGGCAACTCATGGGGCAATATCCCCTATTCTACAGAAGTTAGCCTTGAGGATCATCTCTCAAGTTACATCATCCTCTTGGTGTGAGAGGAATTGGAGCACATATGGGAACTTGTACAGTGTGAAGAAGAGCAGGCTTGAGCAGTCCAGGGCAGAGTCAATGGTGTATGTGCACTCCAAC
>LPNX010184068.1:832257-891437 GCA_001517045.1 Pseudotsuga menziesii
GAACACTCGAATCCCCGTGTCCTTCGTGTCCCGTGTCCCCGTGTCAGGTGACTTAGCTTAAGAGAAATCAGAATTTAAGATTAAAAATCTGAGAACATATGAATGCAAACAGCTCATAAAAAATTCCAGAATTATGTTAAGTTAAACATGGTAAATTTCCAGAATTGATTGTTATATAAAAAATGAGCATGAAAACTACAAAAAATCTACATAAGATTAAAATGTGAATCCTAGATTTTGTTGTAGTTATCTCTAGCATAAAACCCTTAAAAATTAACAATTTAAAACTACTTAGTGTTTATTTTATTTCTGTTTTGATTGCAGACCTGAAATGTAAGTAAAACAGAAATATATATGATAAAATCAAGCCTATTCAATGAGCAAAAGATGAGTATTTTACCTTAGCTTGATTAGGAAAATCTGAATTTTGTTTGTTACTCTTTAGATCCTTCAGATTTATTCAAATACAAGACAGGAAAGGGAAATAGAAAGAGTTTGGGAGATAAGATATGGTAAGATTATTTTATTTTATTAATGTCCAACAAATGATCACAAAAGTAGGTCAATGGGACTGTGTTATGCTGTGGTGTCAATACAAAGTGGGAGTGCTAAGGTGGCTCCTATATAAAGCAAGATGTGAAACTCTATCCAAAAGCCAAAAAGAGCTAAATCCAAAGATGGGAAGACAACCCAAAAGAGATAAGTACAAAGAGAGCCGATACAGCAGAAAATTGTACAAGGGGAGTGAATTTGGGATTTGTGATACAAAAATGGTGAATACGTCATGGCACACTGGAAGCATTGGATGCCTATCTCCTAACATTCGAAGTCGAATGAAGGAATCTCAGAATAGCAATCTGTCTGAAAGAAGAACTAAAAGAAGTGCTATAATGGGCAGCATGTCGCCATTGAGAATGGGGAGCCTGCTGATGTAATTTGGATGTTGTCAATCGTTTGCTGAGATGGGGCCGAGGATGGCCACGCCAATGGGGTCAAGTGGACGTAGAGGTGGTTTGTCCTGTCCTAATTGATCTGTAGTTAGAAGCTGTATCATCCTTTGCCGCTCTCTTGGTGCTCCTAAAGGAGGGGAGCACCGGAAAGAAGGAAGTCATCCATTGAGTGGAGGTTGGTCCTCACTATGAATGTCGCTAGAAGAGGGACTAGAGCCAGAGGACCTTCTACAAGAATAGGGCTAGACATCTCTAATCCAAATACCTGAAGAAACTAGCCAAAGACTGGAACTCCGTGGGAAGAAGGTTCTTGAAAAAACAATGGAACCGCCCACAAATATCACAATAGATAGGACACCAAAAATTGAAATGCTCCTCGGTCTCGACCTCTCGAAGATGACAAGCCTGGCATATCCTATTTGATTGGTCAATCTAGTGATCTGTCTCAACCCCAAGACGATGAGAACCCACTCTAAACTAGCCCATAGGGATACGTCGAGCATGTGTCCAATGGCAAAGTACACATCAAGGCCGAACAATGAGACTGTCCGTCAAATCCATGAAATGTGTAGAATAAAAGGTCATCTTTGGGTGTTACCCACCCTAAAGGTTGATCCAAGTGCCCTGTAAGAACTGTATATAGATGTCGTCTCAGGTGATTTCGTTTAGCTCCTGCCTAGTAGGTAAAAGGCGACTAGACGCATCCAAGGAATACTAAAATGGAGGAAGCTAGTCCATGGCAATCCCAACAAAGGCCAAAAGATTCGTGACCCTTGCATAACAAGATCTAATATGGCATGAAGGGTTGGACAAGGCAATGGACTATGATGAGAATTAGGTCGAGTATGGGTACCAATCACACCTTAATGTTGAGTCAGCAAAGCTCCGAAGGTGGTGTAAGAATGAGAAAAGATGAAACTCTGCCTCAAGCCGAAAGGGACAAGCACTGAACTTTACAAGTATGATGGGTCGAGGAATTGTTTGCTTGCATCTGATGATGTGACGGAGGAGAATTTGCACTCTCTACTAGAGCCCAATCAGTGTCTAGTAGACAAAAACCCCAACTCTCTGAACCATACAGGATTGTGGGTCGAATGAGAGTATCCATGAGAGACATCCTGGATGAGATGTCCTAAAATAGTGTCTGAAGCACTAACTCTCGAGGAGAGCTAAGGATCTGTATCCTTTGTTCACTTGAGGCTAAAGGGTGTGTCGTAGACTAAAATGAGGTCCTGTGAACTATACCCCCAAATTTGTATAGGTACTAGAGATTTTGATCTCTTCACTTCGAAAAAAGAAATGAAGATATGTGAGAAGCTTCTTTGACCGCTTGAAGATCATGACCTTGGTTTTACCTGTTGACCACCAAAACTAACTAGGTAGACAATGATGCCCCATGCACATGTTGGATGTGCCTTGAAGATAAGAATGAAGTACTTAATGATTATATCAAGCAAGGCAACTCTTCCTCTCTTCTTCTCTCTATGAAATTTCCGCACCCCTGCGGGGGATTTTGTAAGGATATGTTAGCATGAAGTTCTAGTTTTTTGTAACTTAATCGCCTAAGACTTAGTCATTAGGAAAGTCCTTTCATCGAGTGTTTTTTCACTTGGATAATTAAAATTTCTTTTTAGAGATTTTAATTATTTGAGTTTTTCACTCAAAATTACCTCCAAAGTGGTGAAAGGTGTTCTAGTGATCGAGTCCATGGGGTGATTGGGTCCTAGGAATGTTCTATATTACCATGCTAGACATTATCCAGAGTCTTGCGGAATTTCATTAAGTTTTGCATAGGTTTTTTAATCTTTGATCATTAAAAATTGTCACTCGGGACAATTTGTTGTAATGTAAAAGAGGGTTACTTGGTCATTTTTAATGTTGTATAGGGGTATGGGTACTCAAGACAAATGGCATGAGACCCCTTACACCCTTGGGCCAAGTTTGAAGTCATTCAGACAAGTATTACTATGGTTTTGGTCACTTTTGCCCAGGTCAGTCGTGGAAATCAGGAAATTGGGCATTTAACTAGAGAGCCAAATTTTGGAAATTGGGGTGGCCAAGTAAAGGTTCTAATGTTTATATTATGTTCCTAAGAAAAATTTAAGACCCAAAGGGAACCCCCCAAGCAAGCATATAACAAGTTTTGAGTTGTTGAATCTAGGGGGTGCCCCCTTCTCTCTTTGATTGGTTGGGTGAGCTAAAGTCAATGGAAAGGGCCCCACTGTGGTGGTTTCTTCCCCATTTGACATAGCAATAACGTTGAAAGCATTAAATTGGGGGTTTCTCTCCCCATATTTGAGATCTCAAACCTTGGTTTTGCCATCCTTGAGCAAATTCGCCCCCCCCTCTCTTGGGCCCCCCTCTCTCCCTTGTGACACTTGTCTAGCATGCAAAAAACCTCTCTTTCATTTTTCCTATTTAAGGAGGCTTCCCCTCCTCATTTAGGTTACACAAAAAAACACTCACACCCACTCTCTTGCTCATGCTCTCATTCTTTCCCTTGCTCTTGCTTGGGCCATCGTAATTTTTAGCCATTTGACTTTGCTAATCAAAATCTTTGGAAGAATCTTGTGTACATTGTTCCCATTGATGATTTGTTTCCATGCTTAAGAAGTTACACAAGTTTGGTTGGCCAAGGAAGCATACTAATTTGCTTTGGTAAGATTTATGGTATTTGTATTCCATAAATTTTGTGAGTTTTCTTGTCATTAGAGGAAATTTCAACTCAAAATGGGCCTCCTAAAAAGAATTAATAAAATAATATTTATAAATTTTGGAGGAAGAAAAGAAAAAAACTATTTTTTTGTTAGTATTTTTGACATACCTCCCCGTGCTTTTACTTAAATTTCGATTGGGAGACCTCGTTGGATGCGGAATTATCCAACGAGTACCCACTCGGCATACTTTTGACGGACCCCACTACCCCAAAAACAAGAAATACCTGAAAAAACATGATGATGACCAAAAACAAAAAATACCTGAAAAATGTGATGATGACATCATCATCACGTTTTTTCAGGTATTTCTTATTTTTGGGATAGCGGGTCCGTCAAAAGTATACCGACTGGGTACTCGTTGGATGCAGAATTTAATTGCGGAATTTAATTCCGCATCCAATGAGCTCTCCCGATCTAAATTTGAGTAAAAACACAGGGAGATATGTCGAAAATACAAACAAAAAAAATAGTTTTTTTTATGATACCTATCCCCAAATTTATATTAAAAAAGTGTTTAAGACCTATACGGTATTTCAAATTTAAAGCAATTTCATTGGCTAACACATGATGACATGGAATTTGAATCAAAGTTAAAAGGCCCATTTTGAGTTGAAATTTCCTCTAATGAATAAAGAAGTTCATATATTTTCTAGTTTGAAGTTTATGATTTCTTTGCTCATTATTGGATTCTCACCTTCTAGTAGTTGTGTAGTGAAAATCTTATAAGTTGCAGGTTATTTGGATTGAAGAGTGGTATTCCTCGATTGGATGCCCCATTGCTTCACTTCTTGAAGAACAAAGGACCAATTTTCTCTTTCTTTACATACAAATTTCTGCATTTTAGTTTTAGTTTGTTGAGTGATTTAAATCTGATTTTAACTCTTATATACTCAAGTTCTTTCAAAATTATTCATTTGACAACTTTGTATAAATTTTGTATATATATTGCACTAACATACTAACTTCCCCAAAGTGATTTTGGGCACATTTTATCATTTTCTGTTTGCTGGTTTTTAGCAGGTTAGTGACAAAAAAAGGAAAAACTCTGTCAAATTTCAGCCATAGAAGAGTTTTAAGGCCACCCCAAAGGAAGAGCTTCAAGGACATCTCAAGAAAGAAAGAAAAACACGGTTTTTCTCACTCCTTTTACCTTTCTTTACGCTGAAATTTCAGCCTTTGTAACAAGTCCAAGAGAGTCTCTTGGACTTGATTTCTTGCTTTGCATTTTCAGTTAAATCAAGTCTCATTTATTTGCCATCCATTGCTAGCAATAGAAGTTGGGCTTGCCCACCTTTACATAAGCAATTGTTGATTGGCGTGGGTTTTAGATTAATTAAAGTTTCATTTTGTTTTTATTTTATTCTTTATTTTTTGCCCGCACCTTGGAAGTGATTTGGCTTTGCCATCCTTGCAATATCGCATTGGCTAGCATTTTATTTCTTTTTTTTGCCCGCACCTCACAAGCAAAGTGGGTTTGCCCATCCATGTGAAATCGCGTTGGCTAGCATTTTTATTTAAAGTATTTGCTTATTTCTTTTTGCCGGCACCTCACAATCGAGTAGGCTCTGCCTCCGTTGTGATATCACGCTTGACTTGTTTTGTTTATTTTTTCTTTAACGATAAAATTTACCACAAGCCCCGTTTTTGCCCCGGATCCTCTCCCCCCGCCGGTTCAACCAATCTAGGGTGACGAGAAAGGGCGAAGATTTGTGTTGGCTAGTTTAATAGGCACCCAGATAAGTATCTTAATTAAAAAGGAGAAAAAGAGGCTTGACCTGTGGAGCTAGTGGGGTAGAGGCATAGGGGCTTCGTGGCACTTTGTGTCCTCCAGTTGAGCACCTAGCAAGTTTCAAGTTTGACTCGTGGAGCTAGGTGGGAACCTTGTGTTCTCATGTTGAGCACCTGGCATTCTCTCTCTAATCGAAGGAAATAGTCTCTTGGGGTAGACATCTAGAATAGTTCATTTCTTTGCAACAAACACCTTAATTCCCTAAAGTCAAAGAGAGACATAAAATTTACTAAAACTTACAGGACCACTTGCATAACATTGTTACAATCATTTACATTTCTCTGCTTTGTAATCACTTTATTTTAACTTGCTCATTTATTAAAAGTCGTCATGTTCTTGTGTATTTGTTAAGGTAAATGAATTGATGCTTTAGGAAAATTATTTGAAGTTGATTATTGTGAGTCCATAGCCTGAATAGAGACAGCACTAGTCATTTTGATTATTTGATTGTTTCTCTCTTTCATTCATTACTGGTTGATTGTTAAAGGGTTTGCTTGACATTGAAATATTTGCATCACTGCACGTTGATTGTCATTTTTTGTAATTTACAACTCCCAGAAAACATTCTTTAAAAAAAGAACTTAGTAAGTAGGGACTACCCCCCTTGGCCTTTAGGAGTTGTGGTCTAAACGGAGGAGTTTAGAATCGAGGTGACAGTGGGTTCTCAACTCATAAGTTGCCCTTGGGAACACATACAGCAGTTGGGAGACTTACCCGTGTCCAAGTGTAATTTAGGCGGCAACATTTTTGGCACCGTTGCCGGGGACAAGTCTTTTGTCCTTGGTCTTGACATTAGTTAAATAATTTTAAATTTAATTCTTTAATTCTTCAATTTAATTCTTTAAGTGTTAATAAAAAATTTGAAATAACCTTAAAAAAAAATTTCTCTTTTACCCATATTAGAAGTTTACTTGTTCTCCAAGTGGCGACTCCACTTCAAAATATATAGTAAGGTATTCTACCTGGAGCCCTTTGGTTTGCTTAGCTCCCTCTTAGATCCTAAAAAGACTTTTAGAGAAAGTACAAACTTGCTCTCTGTAGAATCTTTACAAGTCTTGGAGAAGAAGCCAATTTCTAATATCCCTTTGTTGTTTATCCAAGTAAACCAACCTGAACAATGAATAATTATTATAGACCATGTGATTTCTCTAAAACTGTTGGTTACCCTCATGAAGTTCCAGAAAAAGCTATAGATAAGTTACCTTCTTTTAAAGGAGACAATGTTACAAGTGCTAAAGCCCACATCAGAAATTTCAATTTATGTATTGCAAGATGGTGAGACCATGTGATGTTACCTTCTTTTAGAGAAAGTTAAACAAACTTGCTCTCTGTAGAATCTTTACAAGTCTTGGAGAAGAAGCCAATTTCTAATATCCCTTTGTTGTTTATCCAAGTAAACCAACCTGAACAATGAATAATTATTATAAACCATGTGATTTCTCTAAAACTGTTGGTTACCCTCATGAAGTTCCAGAAAAAACTATAGATAAGTTACCTTCTTTTAAAGGAGACAATGTTACAAGTGCTAAAGCCCACATCAGAAATTTCAATTTATGTATTGCAAGATGGTGTATGGCACACAACCATGAGGATGTGAAGATGAAACTCTTTGTTTTGTCCTTAGAGGAAGAGGCCATTGATTGGTTTATGGAACAGGATAATAACAAGTTTAAAGACCTTAAGGGAATCATTGAAGCTTTTAATGATAAATGGGGAGATAAGAGGGATCACCATTCCTTGTTAACTGCCTTGCACTCTAGCCATAAGGAAGATAATGAAACAATGGAAGGATTTAACAGAAGATTTAATGAATTGGTTAAGAGTCTCCCTCAAGATATTAATCCTCCTAAAAAGGCCATCTTAATTTTCTACATTCAAGCTTTTGAAGGGGAAATGAGATACCAGCTAAGGGATAAAGAGCCTACAAATGTTAGGGAGGCACAAGACAAAGCTATTAGAATAGATAAGAATATGCAAGCTTCGGGGAAATCAAATGTTCTTGGGTTTTCAAAGGGTAGTTCTCCAGAGTCAGATAAAGTTAAGAAAGTTGAAAACCAGGAACCCCAAGGTGACTCTATCAAAGAGCTCGCTCGATTGATTAAGCAAATGGAAGAAGTCTATATTAATCAATTATCAACTATGCATAATAAGATAGTTGCCATGGAAAAAGATAAAGGTAATAATCATAAGCCAAATGATAGATGGCAAAAGGGTCTCCCTAAAGGACCCCCTTATCAAGAACAAGAAAGACCTCCAGAGCCTATGGAAGCAAACAATTGGTTTGATGATCCAATAATAGCTTACTGTAGGGCTTGTGATGATTCACATGAGGAAGGGACTTGTCCCATTTTCTTTCAGATTATAAAGGAAAAGTTAGCAGCTAGAGAAAGAATGGAACAGGTTAATATGGCTGGCCATGAAGGTGTGTTTGACAATAATGAGGATTTATTGGAATCAGTAGAAGATGGTAAGGACATGGTTTCCATGACTAGAAATATGGACAAAGTAGAAGAAACATGTGACCATGAACTTACCCCTAAACAAAGTGTATTTTCAAGTAATAATTTGAGTATGGATTTAGGGGGTTGGATCAGTAATGTAAAGGTATCAGTTCCTGTAGCAGAGAGTGTAAAGGTTCCAGCCCAAAAAGATAAGCCACCCAAGGCTTTGGTGAGTTCTCCTCAAGTCAATAAAGTGTCAGACCATTTTCAGAATGTTTTAGAAGAAAAGACAGTCGAGGCATGCCAGAATGAATCAGTGTTTTTTCAAAATGTGGACAGTGTAAATAGTGTAAAGGATCATGTTATTTTTGTTAGCTTCCCAGAAAATATAAAGGATGGAATCAGAATTAAGGAAGCTAACAAAATATGGCATGAGCAGTTTTTTGATAGTGTGGATCTTGAGACTTTGAGGGTTCTTGGTATGGAAGGTGAATGTTCAAATTTTCCATATTATTATTCAAAGCCTTGTCATTCAGAACCATACACAAGTATCAGTAATAAAGACTTGGAGAAAGAGTACAATGAAGATTTAGATTGGGTGCAATTAATGGAAGAACAATCTCAGCTTTCATATTCACATACAGATGTTCCTTATGATTTAGCATAGCTTGGGGTTTAAACAGAGAATTATCATTCGATAAGCCTTGTTGAACAGTGCGATGGAGTAGTCGATGTGCCTCATCAGACAAATGTGTACATTAGTCCTATCCAATCTTAGATAGAAGAATCCTGTGGGAAAACCTGTCAGTTTGGGAAGCAATTTGATCACATTATCCATGCTTACAATTCCCCATCTCGCCTAACCATTCTGGATCATCACGCAGGTTTGCATTTCTTAATAAATGTGTCCTTGCTTTGGCTGGTAACCAATGCCAAGACAAATATTTTTAAGGTCGATAAAATGCTTAGGTGGTTGCATTGGATATTTGAGTTTACCTAAAATGTTATTTTGTTTTGTTTAGAATAGGAAAATAAGCTTCTTAAAGTGACCATTTACTTTCTACATTTCTTTTTTGTATTTAGGTTTCTTTTAGTTTCTAATAAAGCAACCTATGGTTCATTGGATATTTTCCTATGTTGCACGGGGACCCGTCCCCCCTAAAATTTCACCCGTTCCTTGCGTTTCGAGGACTTTGGAACTCCTCGGAAACATCCCCAAATGGCCGGGGACTCCATCGGGGACTCGGGGACTTTTTTGCCATCCCCTAAACGTACCCCCAAAAATCGGGGACTTCCCCGAAGTCCCCCGACCAATCGGGGACTCCCACGCATCCCTTTCTCTGCACATTAAAAAAAATTATAAAAAGCAAAAAATTAAAATTTTAAAATTTACAATTTAAAACCTAAAATAAAATTTAAAAAAACTTAAAAACTAAAACCCTATTCATCTTTTACTATCCTAACTCACTACCATGACGGTGAATGTTTTTACCATTCGAGTTTGCTCCAACACTGGATTTTTTTTACCCTTGTTGCTCCAACACCGAGTCTGCAATCACCGGTCTACTCCAAGCCTCCAACGTTGCTGCTCCAATCACCGGTCATATGCGGTCTGCTCCAACAACGGTAGCCTCCAGCTCCAACCCACGCGGCCTCCAACTCCAGCACCCGCGGCCTCACTGTGTAGAGTCCATACTATCCCGACGTTTGCAGACTGTCCGGTATTTGTCTTGAGCACAACGAACAGTCCGAAGTCGTGGTTTAGGGACAGTCCGAAGTCGTGATTTGGTGACAGTCCGAAGTCATGGTTTAGTGATCAACAACGTGCTACAGGGACACGTTAATTTATATTTATTTTTGAAGAAACTGAAACTCTGTATCTATATTTATTTTTATATTTTTAAATTTTTGTTGAAACTTGAAAGTTAAAACTTAAGACAGTGAGTAAACTACTAAACTTTATAAGTTTATTGCATCTTGATTCAACTTCATTTTTCATTTTTTTTTAAATTTCAAACTAAGCTTCAAAGTTCATACTATCATAGAAATGGACAACAACACTCCTGCTACTGAATCAGAGTTTGAAACAACAGGACCTACTGAAAACTCTACCACAATCAATGTGAAGAAACCATTGCTACAATATGTCAACAAAATCACCCAGAATAAGAGAAAATACAGTGGCGGTTCAGAGGAATGGCAGTGCAAACTCTGTAATCACACATTTAAAGGCAGCTACACCAGAGTTTACCATCATCTTTTGGCCATTCCAAGGGATGGAGTAAAGGGTTGCTCCTGCCCACTGGAAAAAAGAGTTGAAATTACCAAACTTCACATGGCTGCCACAGGGAGCACTGTAGAGGTAGAGGAAGAAAGTTTTGTTTTTAAAAAACCTAGACTTTCAGGATTAAAAGAAGTCAATGACAAAAGTGTAGTTGATCCACCTGAGGGTTGCAGTGTATCTATTTCAACTTCAACTAGAAAAGCTAAAAAAAGTGCTATTGTGACAAAAATGTTCAATGTACAACGCAAGAATAAGGCAGAGGATGCCATTGCTGAATTTTTCTTTGCTAATGGAATATCTTTTAATGCCACCCATTCCCCTCAATACAAAGAGATGATGGTGAAAATTTGTGCTACTGGCCCATCATTTCAACCCCCTGGTTACAATAAATTAAGGACAACATTGTTAGATAGGGGGGTCTCAAAGATGCAAGGGGTGATGGAAGGCCTTCGAAAATCATGGGTTGATTACGGGTGCTCAATCATCATGTATGGTTGGACAAATATTCAACAAAGGCCTTTGTTGAATATCATTGTCACCTCTCCAAGCGGTCCATATTTCTTGAAGGCAATTGATTGTTCTGGAAAGATGAAGGATGTTGCCTTTCAGTATGAGGTATTAAAAGATGCAATTGAGGAGATTGGTTCGTCAAATGTAGTTCAAGTTATCACAGATGCTGCACCAGTTTGTAGGTCTGCAGGGTTGATGATTCAAAGAAGGTACAAGCATCTATTTTGGACTCCTTGTTGTGTGCATGCTTTAAATAATGCACTCAAAGATATTGGTAAAATTTCTTGGATCAATCGCATTATTTTGGATGCAAGAGATGCGCAAATGTTCATTTGCAACCACTATGCCTCTCTAGCTATTTACAGGATTTATGCAAATAAAAAGTTCTTGAAACCAGCAGATACAAGGTATGCCACCTACTTTATTCTTCTTAACCATATGCTAGAGGTGCAACAGGCCCTAATGTCCATTGTTATTAGCTCTAAGTGGACTGCATGGGGGGAATCCAAAACAGATCAAGGAAAGAAGGTAAGACAAATGTTGTTGAATGATGATTGGTGGGTTGATGTGAGATACATTGTCTCTTTCACCTCTCCAATAGTGGAGTTAATCAGGTATGCAGATTCAGATTCCCCTTGCCTTGAGGAAATATATGAATCAATTGACAACACGATTGGAAAGATCAAGTCCACTATTCGTGAGAGGGATCCCTCTTTGGAGTTATTTAATGAACTCCAAAAGTTGATAGAAAAAAGGTGGAACAAGATGAACACACCTCTTCATATGGCCACTTATGCACTTAATCCAAAGTGGTATGTGGAGAGAGAAGGAAGAGTTCCACCAACAGATGACCCTGGAGGTGAAACAAGGTTTCATTGATGCCATAGAAAAGATCTATACACAAGAGCAAGCAACCATAATTCGAGAGCAATTTCTTGATTTTGCATTGATTAGTGGCCCCACTTTCTCCAAAGCTGCAAAAGCTGATTTGCTTGGTATGGCACAAAGAAGTCCTAGTGGATGGTGGAGGATGCATGGGGACAAGACTCCAGATATCCGTACTCTTGCTATGCGTTTATTATCTCAGGTTGCTAGTTCCTCAGCTGCAGAAAGGAAATGGTCCACATTTAGTTTTATCCACTCTATTAAGAGGAACAAGCTTACTTCTAAGAGAGCAGAAAAACTAGTTTATGTGCATAGTAGTCTTCGCCTTCTAACAAGGAAGACACTAGAGTATTTACAAGGACCAGCAGCAAAATGGGATGTAGATCCTAAGGATGCTTCACAAATTGATGATGATGATAATGGGCCATCCATCCATACAGGATTGGTTAATGTGCCATTAGAGGACATGGAGTTGCAGTTGCAGGGCATTGATGATGATCAGAATGAAGGAAGTGAGGCTCAAGCATTTTTGGATAGTCTTCATGAAGAGGATCAAAATTTATGAGTAGCTTCAACCTTCACACTACTATGGGCATTGATTCAGAGACTTCTTTTTGTTGCCTTGAGGCATTTTGGCGTTTTGTCATTTTGCATATGACACTACTACTAGTCTACTAGTGCCTGTTTTATTTTAGGCATTTTGGCCATTTTGAACTATTATTTATGCTTAGATAGACTCTTCCTTTTGCATATGAATTTCAAGTTTTAAACTTTAAAGACAGGAAGATATTTTAATTTCATGTTGCAATCATGTTTTGATTTTTCATTTTTTAAATTTTATGACTCATTTATCTCAATCAAAGGCTGCAAACATGTATGACTTTTAACTTTTAAGTTTTGATGTTTAAATGTTTCATTGTTTTATGATAAAAATTCATGGAAGCTATTTTAATATCATGCTGCAAATACTTTTTTATTTTTAAATTTTAATTATATATATATATATATATATTATTTTTAAATTAATTTTTATATTATATAATTGTCATCCCCAACCTGCCGTCCCCTGAAAAATTGGGGGTGCGCTCTAGCCGTCCCAGAAACTCATCCCCTCATCCCCGCGTCCCCTGCGTCCCCCCGTCCCCAAGACCAATGCAACATAGATTTTTTCATAAAACTTGTGCTACTAAGGTTTTCTTGTCAAGTTGAGATGTTTTTACATATTATAAGAACAAGAAATTCCTAGAGTTCTCGTATCCTCTCCTTGCCTGAAGACCAAATCGAGCACACGTCCCACAGTTGGAGCCAGAATGTTGACCACCAAAACCAACTAGGTGGACAACGATGTACCATGCACATGTTGGATGTGCCTTGAAGATAAGAATGAAGTACTTAATGATTATATCAAGCAAGGCAGCTCTTCTTCTCTTCTTCTCTCTATGAAATTTCCGCATCCTTGCAGGGGATTTCGTAAGGATATGTCAGCATGAAGTTCTAGTTTTTTGTAATTTAATCCCCTAAGACTTAGTCATTAGGGAAGTCCTTTCATCGAGTGTTTTTTCACTTGGATAATTAAAATTTCTTTTAGAGATTTTAATTATTTGAGTTTTTTACTAAAAATTACCTCCAAAGTGGTGAAAGGTGTTCTAGTGATCGAGTCCATGGGGTGATTGGGTCCTAGGAATGTTCTATATTACCATGCTAGACATTATCCAGAGTCTTGCGAAATTTCATTAAGTTTTGCATAGGTTTTTTTTAATCTTTGATCATTAAAAATTGTCACTCAAGATAATTTGTTGTAATGTAAAAGAAGGTTACTTGGTCATTTTTAATGTTGTATAGGGGTATGGGTACTCAAGACAAATGGCATGAGACCCCCTATGCCCTTGGGCCAAGTTTGAAGTCATTCAAACAAGTATTACTATGGTTTTGGTCACTTTTTCCCAAGTCAGTCGTGGAAATCAAGAAATTGGGCATTCAATTAGAGAGCCAAATTTTGGAAAAGTGACAATAGTCACTTGGGGTGGCCAAGTAAAGGTTTTAATATTTATATTATGTTCCTAACACAAATTTAAGACCCAAAGGGCCCCCCCAAGCAAGCATATAACAAGTTTTGAGTTGTCGAATCTAGGGGGTGCCCCCTTCTCTCTTTGATTGGTTGGGTGAGCTAAAGTCAATGGAAAGGGCTCCATTGTGGTGGTTTCTTCTCCAAGGTTGGAAGCATTAAATTGGGGGTTTATCTCCCCATATTTGAAATCTCAAACCTTGGTTTTGCCCTACTTAAGCAAATTCGCCCCCCCTCTCTTGGGCCCCCCTCTCTCCCTCGTGACACTTGTCTAGCATGCAAAGAGCCTCTCTCTTTCATTTTTTCTATTTAAGAAGGCTTCCCCTCCTCATTTAGGTTACACAAAAACACACTCACACCCACTCTCTTGCTCATGCTCTCATTATTTCCCTTGCTCTTGCTTGGGCCATTGTAATTTTTAGCCATTTGGCTTTGTTAATCAAAATCTTTGGAAGAATCTTGTGTGCATTGTTCCCATTGATGATTTGCTTCCATGGTTAAGGAGCTACACAAGTTCGGTTGGCCAAGGAAGCATACTAATTTGCTTTGGTAAGATGTATGGTATTTGTATTCCATAAATTTTGTGAGTTTTCATTCTTGTAGGAAAGAAGTTCATATATTTTCTAGTTTGAAGTTTATGATTTCTTTGCTCATTATTGGATTCTCACCTTCTAGTAGTTGTGTAGTGAAAATCTTATAAGTTGCAACTTGCAGGTTATTTGGATTGAAGAGTGGGATTCCTCGGTTGGATGCCCCATTGCTTCACTTCTTGAAGAACAAAAGACCAATTTTCTCTTTCTTTACATACAAATTTCTGCATTTTAATTTTAGTTTGTTGAGTGTTTTAAATCTGATTTTCACTCTTATATACTCAAGTTCTTTCAAAATTATTCATTTGACCACTTTGTATAAATTTTGTATATATATTGCACTAACATACTAACTTCCCCAAAGTGATTTTGGGCACATTTTATCATTTTTTGTTTGTTGGCTTTTAGCACTCTAGCGACAAAAAAAGGAAAAACTCTGTCAAATTTCAGCCATCGAAGAGTTTTAAGGCCACCCCAAAGGAAGAGCTTCAAGGACATCTCAAGAAAGGGAAAAAACACGGTTTTTCTCACTCCTTTTACCTCTTTCTTTATGCTGAAATTTCAGCCTTTGTAACAAGTCCAAGAGAGTCTCTTGGACTTGATTTCTTACTTTGCATTTTCAGTTAAATCAAGTCTCATTTATTTGCCATCCATTGTTAGCAATAGAAGTTGGGCTTGCCCACCTTTGCATAAGCAATTGTTGATTGGCGCGGGTTTTAGATTAGTTAGAGTCTCATTTTGTTTTTATTTTATTCTTTATTTTTTGCCCGCACCTCGTAAGTGATTTGGCTTTGCCATCCTTGCAATATTGCGTTGGCTAGCATTTTATTCCAAGTATATGCTTTTTTTTTTTTTTGCCCGCACCTCACAAGCGAAGTGTCTTTGCCCATCCATGTGAAATCGCGTTGGCTAGCATTTTTATTTAAAGTATTTGCTTATTTCCTTTTGCCCACACCTTACAATCAAGTAGGCTCTGCCTCCGTTGTGATATCACGCTTGGCTTGATTTGTTTATTTTTTCTATAAGGATAAAATTTACCACAAGCCCCATTTTTGCCCCATATCCTCTCCCCCCGCTGGTTCAACCAATCTAGGGTGACGAGAAAGGGCAAAGATTTGTGTTGGCTAGTTTAATAGGCACCCAGATAAGTATCTTCATTAGAAAGGAGAAAAAGAGGGTTGACCTGTGGAGCTAGTGGGGTAGAGGCCGTAGGGGGCTTCGTGGCACTTTGTGTCCTCCAGTTGAGCACCTAGCAAGTTTCGAGTTTAACCCGTGGAGCTAGGTGGGAACCTTGTGTTCCCATGTTGAGCACCCGACATTCTCTCTCTAATCGAAGGAGATAGTCTATTGGGATAGACATCTAGAATAGTTCATTTCTTTGCAACAAACACCTTAATTCCCTAAAGTCAAAGAGAGACATAAAATTTACTAAAACTTGCATGACCACTTGCATAACATTGTTACAATCATTTACATTTCTTTGCTTTGTAATCACTTTATTTTAACTTATTCATTTATTGAAAGTCATCATGTTCTTGTATATTTGTTAAGGTAAATGAGTTGATGCTTTAGGAAAATTATTTGAAGTTGATTATTGTGACTCCATAACCCGAGTAGAGACGGCACTGGTCATTTTGATTATTTGATTGTTTCTCTCTTTCATACATTACTGGCTGATTGTTAAAGGGCTTGCTTGACATTGAAATATTTGCATCACTGCACGTTGATTGTCATTTTTTGTAATTTACAACTCACAAAAAACACTCTTCAAAAAAAGAACTTAGTAAGTAGGGACTACCCCCCTTGGCCTTTAGGAGTTGTGGTCTAAACGAAGGAGTTTAGAACCGAGGTGACAGTGGGTTCTCAACTCATAAGTTGCCCTTGGGAACACACACGGCGGTTGGGAGACTTACCCGTGTCCAAGTGTGTTTTAGGCGACAACATTACCCAAGTTGATCGTCAACTAGTGAAGATCACAAAAAGAGGGACAATGCATCTAACTGTCGCTGCAAACCCTCTATTGAGGAGACCAAGAGGACCACATCATCGGTAAAGAGCAGGATCGAGATCAAGACCTGATGGAGAAGGCACCCATCTCCATCTTGGATGTTCTCTTGTAGGAAGGACTCTAGCTTGTCAATGTATATCACAAATAAAGTAGGGGATAGGGGACAACCTTGTTCGACCCCAATGGTGCTCCCAATAAAGTCTGATATCCCATGGGTTGTGCGTAGGTGACCAAGAACTATCTCATATAATCTCATAATGGTGGTCATAAGGATCTTGGAAATGTCAATCTATCTGAGCCTTTGGAGCAATGCCACTCTGGGGACGAAATTAAATGCTTTTCAAAAGTATGCAAAACAACAATAAACTTTCGAAGAGCGATGACATGCCTCCTCAATGATGGCCCTAGAGCATGAAAATGTGATCAATGTGTTGGTATGTCAGTCTAAATCCCACCTGTCCTCCAGCTCTGAAATTTCTACTCTCAAGATCCCTAGAAAGTTACATATGGAGAACTGTAGAATAGAGTTTTGATAATGTGTGGCCAACCATGATCGTTTTGTAGTTAATGGGATCTGCACTAAGGCACGATTTATGGATCGAGTGAATAATATGATGTGACCAAGTTGCTACGAAGCCTGTATGGACCACATGATTAAACAACTCATCCAGGTAACAGTCGAGTGCATGGAGGCCATGCTTGAAGAGCTCAACCTAGAAACCCTCATCTATAGCTTTGTGGGAACTCATGACCTAAACAACTTCTCGAATGTCATGGGGAGTGAATAAGAAGCATGAAGAGGGTGGTGAGGTAACCTAGATGAGGGGTTGCCCAGGATATCATAGAGGGAGGAGGTACGGGAGAACAAAGAAATTGTATTGAGATCAGACGGGAGGTGAGAGTGGCAGGGGAAGAGGTGCGTCGAAATTTCTTAAGGGGGTGGATAAGGGAGGTACTCTGCTCCCATCTTCAACAAGAGATAAGGAGGCATTTCTTGTGGCAGAGGAGTCGACGGTAGGAAGCTTTAAGGTGGGGGTATGAGGGATGACCATGAGAGAAGGCATGTCGAAGTTAGGTGTGGAGGCATTTGCAGTTTTTATCGTACCATTGGTTCATGGGGTGGGAGCCAGATTTTGGGGAATGGGAGGCACAATGAGTTGAGTGGGGATTGTTAGATTAAAGATATAATTTTCATCTCTTTTAACTTTAACAACAAATAAGGATCACTGAAAGAATAACTATGCACAAAAACACAAAGAGACACAAAAATTTATCCTAGGAAACCACAAGGTAGAAAACCCAACAACCTAGTCCTGTGAGTTCCTTGATCCATAGAACTTTGTTATCTATCTCTTCGAAGATTAGATTTAGATTATGGACAATGTAAGGTGTCCAAAAAATGTGATCAAACATGCTCTCAACAATTAAACCTGCAGCTTTGCAGACTAGTGCATTATCCGTGATAACTTGCACCACCTTCTGAGGCCCTATTTGCTCAATACCTTTAATTAAAACATTAGCAATGAGTTGAGCATCTTTCACCTCCCCTGAACAATCTTCAGCCTTTAGAAACATTGCTCCTTTTAGAGAAGTGGCAATGATGTTTATCAATGGCCTACGCCTAGAAGCTGTCCATCCATCTAAGACTACGGTAACTCCAAAGCTCCCCATGAACCACGAATCGGTGCTAAGATATCCTCCACAATATCCTTCTCCTTTTATAGGAGATCAATTTGAACTTTTTCATAGTTTGGCCCCTTGTACCCTGCAGGAGTTGTGTTAATTGCCCGCACAAGATTGTGCCAGTAAGGAGACTGAACCACATTGAAAGGTATCCCACAAGCATAGATGGCCCTAGCCACCCTTGTGTCAACTTCTTCTCTCCCTTGAACATTCACCAACTTGACTATTCTGCTCTCTTGCATTGAAGAAGTCCCTTTGGTATTTAGTACTTGTACTTGTTGTTGAGTTGCTCTCCTCTTCCTTGCTTCAAGCACAATTCTTGGCTCAATGTTTGGAGGTTGAACGGAAGAATTCGCAAGCTGGTTGTTGCTAACTTTTTTGTACCATAGTTGGGTTACCTGAGGAGTCGTCGGTTGACAAACATGACCAATGTTTGATTCCAGCGTTTCAGATGATCCGCCTTTGTGTCTAGCCAGTTTTGACTAGTCAATTTTTTATTTGAATAATTTTGACCATGGCCCCGCGGGGTTTGTAATAAAATGTGCTAGTAGGGTGTTTTTAGTGGTTCGATCTCCTAAGACGTAGAATTTCAACTAAGGTATTCCAGGGAGTTTTTTGCCCTTGACAATTATGCTTTGCCTATAGCCGAGTATAATTGGCAAGGTTTTCTTCCGCTTCCTCCAATGCCCGATTTTGAATTCTGGGCCTTGGGGGGTTATTAAAGCCCAACTAAGTGTATATAAACCTACTAGGCATTATTAGAATAGAGCATGGTCATGTCCCAAGTCACTAGGACCCTCAAAAAAATTTCCAAAAAAATTTTACCAGACGCATCAAAAATTATTTTCTAATTTTTTAATTTTTTTAATTTTTTCCTAAGTTTTTAATTAAATTTTTCCATAATTTAAATGGAAAAATTCAATTTGTAATAAGTTAGTCATCTGGAACCCGAATTCAATGCTTGAAGGCTCTAACCTTAAGCCAAAAATCATTCTTGATCGGCCAGCCAGTCAAATCCAACTTTCAGATCATCATTCAGCCACATAACACAAATTTTCTCAAAAAAGTCATTTTTGGGGAAAAATTTGATTAATTAATTAAAATGATTATTTTGGAGAAAATCCAAAACTCTCCAAATTAATCCAAATTCAGTGAAATGAAATGCAAAATGACATGGCATTGGGCATTTATGATGATTGGAGTTAACAGAACTCAGCTTCAGTCAGCATTCAGTGAGCATTAAATATATATTCAGTTAACGGTCTTGTCATCTCCAGCTAAACTCATGAATTGGATGAGATGGAGAGTATTCATTGGCTTGATGTTTTGATCGAGGCAGGAACTGGCTCTTGCACTTATGATCTCTGAGCAATGGCTCCTCCATACCTAGCAGTGGCTCCTCCATACCTAGCTCACGCCCTCATCAACATGCTCACGCCCTCATCTACTGCCCACGCCCCTCTCTCCTCAAGAAGGCGCCTTCACACGTGTGGCCTCATCAGTGGCTTGTTTTCTGTGCTTAGGGTTGGAGTGGGGGCGCCTTGCCTAGGTGGAGGCTTCCCCTCACTCTTAACTTCTCAGCTTTGGTTTTGAGCTCTCAGTGGTGTGTCGAGCCGGTTAGGTCTGGATTTCTGGTTTTAGGGTTTTGGGTCTTCTCTCATTGTATAAATAGAGCTCCTTTAGCTCTATTGCGATGGATTTTTGTGTAGAGAAACTTTGTCCAAACTTTGTAAATGCTTGTTGCTTTATGCAACCGTTGGAATAAATTTAAGGCTTTGGAGGCTCATATGGTTTGATAATTGTGGATGAATGCTCTCGATGGATGAGGTGATTGTGTTCTAATTCTTCTCTTTCATGTCGATTTTGATTAAAGATCTATGCTTTAGAAGGCTTCTGTAAGCACGTAAGAACAATTATTTGTGGTAGAACAATTATTTGTGGTTTACAATTTAGTTGTTTATTGCTTTACTTTTAGAAATTGAAAAGAAGCATTGTTTATTCAGTCGTATTTCATGCTCTTTTATATTTCAATTTGTGAACAATACATGATCTAATCCATATTTTGGCAAGTATTTGAGTTGATTTTTTGCAAGATCAGTCCATCCAACCAAGTAGAAGTTCGAGCTCAGCTGCATCCTCTTCTCTTGGGGTCAAGTGCAACTTCCGACAATTGCATGCTTTAAGAAATCCAAGCATCCTTCAGAAGATCCACAGGTTTGAATATTTTCTCTTTGCTTTCATTCATCTTTCAAGGTAAAAAATTCTAAATTCTTGGGTTAAGGAAAGGTTTGGGCTAAAGTGATCAATCATTCACCAAACCGTATGCCCCTGTTGGCTGTCCCTTCTTCATTTTGCAGCCCTCTTTCACTTCTTTTTGCAACCCTTTCTTCTCCTCTTTCGCTACCCTCTTTTGCCCTTTTCCTTACCTTTTTGCAGCCCTCTTTTTGCCCAAGTTTGCAGCCCTATTCACCCTTTTTGCAGCCCCTTTTTGGGCCCTAGTTTCAGCCTTCTTCCTCATCTTTTGCAACCTTCTTTGTCTTTTTTGCAGCCCCTTTTTCACTTTTGTTTTCAGCCTTCTTTTGACCTTATTTTGCCCTCTCTTCACCCTTTTGCCTTCTCTTTTACATAACTTCTTATTCTTCTCATCTTCCTCCGGTTTTGGTAAAGGTTGGGTTTATTTTTTGTGATTAAGTTTATAGATCTAGTTTTATTTTGTTTTGGACTAACATTATAACAAGTTAGTGTTCAAAGCTCTCATTTTCAGGCAGGTAAAAGAGAGCCCAAGGGTCTTAAGAAAGCAAGGAGCAAGCAGAGAGCAAAAAAAACCAAAACACCTCCCTCCTCTTTCTTCATTTTCTCACCTTTGCTCATTCAAGGAGAGGCTAAACACAGCAAAAGATAGTAAAAAATTAATAAAGAGCGAGTGGGATTACGGCTCCCACACCCCTCTTCCCCCATTTGGGGGAAGCTTGTATCGTCCCATTGTCATGCTTGTTCTTTTTTGCTTAAAAAACTGCTAAAAGTAAAATAGGATAGAAAAATTGCATAATCTTTAGAAGTTGGTTCTTTCATTAAAGTAAGGTAGTTTATGTTTTGATTAGTTTATCATTCATAAAAAATGAAGTAAAAATGTTGCTTTGATTGTTTACTTAGCTATTGCATAGTTTCCTTACTGTTTTACTTACCCCCTTGCTTTCTCGATTAGGGCCCTAAAAAGTCTGAAAGAGACTCTTGGGTAGTTTAGATCTTTATGTTTCTGTTTCTTTTAATTTTAACGAATTAATTAAGTCTCTTGAACTTGTAGTAACACAAGTCAAGAGCACTCTCTATAGGAAAGCATACTTAGAATTGCACATCCTTGCATTAGGCATTTTAGATTAGCTAAGTCTCTTGAACCACTGTCATAAGACGGGGTCAAGAGCGCTCTCTGTCAGAGAGTCTTAATTAATTAACTTAATAAAATTTGCAACACACACCCCCTAATTAATTAACTTCGTTTTCTCCTTGCCGGAGTATGCTCTGACCGACCTCAAAATCGGAGTACCCAGAAACAGCATTGGATTTCTAATCTTGCAAGAAAAACGTAATAAAATTTAAACCCGATAACCAACGCACCGGCATTGTAGGGAATTTCCTAAGTACTTCTTAGTAGAGGCGTCGGAACCCCCGCTGTCTAAGCTTCTCAGCTAGCTAGTCAATCTTTGCGATACCAGCCTGGGATACTGGGCGGGCCGTCATGTCTTCAACGGATTGAACTTGGAATATTCTCCCAGCTTTTGACAAACCTTCGTTGACACCATAATCAAGAGCACTTAAAATTCTTAAAAATATACCAAGAGCACTCGCATAACTTAATAATCAATAGTTTTATTTCAAGACTTGTTAAATTCTTACGCATTTCAGTATTTTGACTCCATAAGGCACTGGTCTTTTAATCTGCATAATTATTATATTTGGATCAATTGTCTTTGGCCCTTTTTTTAATTTCTAGCTGTGAATGCATATTAATGAAGTCTTGAATTATTGCTTATCTTTAATCTCTTGCTAGTAACATGGATTGCTTTGATTGATGTGTCAAACTCATAATAAACAAACACCTTTAATCACAATAACTCCTAAACAACACCCATCTGCATACGTAACCAATTAAAACACTTAACCACATTGAGCCATAGAAAACTCTTTGTTACGGACTACCCCCTTGGCTTCGTTAGGAGTTAGCCTAAACGGAGGAGCTAGGAGTAGGTGACAGTACCTAGCTCTGTGCTTGGCCCTAAGGTCACACCTCTCCCACTTTCCTAAGTGAGGAGACAGCTTTCGGAAGATTTATGTTGCTGGTGTGCAATAAGCGGACAACATTGGTCATGTTTTCTTTTAAACCTATCAGCCTCATCTTACTCAATTTCATACTTGCTCCTCTCACTTGGGTCAATTGTTTTTAGGCAACCTACAATACCAAGTCCTGTTTCATGCAAGAAATGTGCTTTGAGTCTTGGTTAGGAGCCCTTATACTGCATCGCCATTCCCATGAGCCACCACCTCCATATTTTGAAATCTTTTGAACATAATCCCAAAGAGGATAGTATTCAGCCCTCTTGTTGAGCCTAGGGGCTGAAGTAGGAGCTTGGTTGGAAGCCATTGCTGCTGCAAAAAAAATTAAAAAACAAAATTAACCATATAAAATAGATATCTGAAGGCTTCACAGTGAAGAATATTCCATGAGAAAAAGAAAAAAAACGATATCAAATAAGTTGCATAGAGCATGCTTCTCACCACAAATAGTTTCTTGTAGGTGAAGCTACTCCAAAACACTGCAAAAACCATCAAAATACAATTGTAGCTACTCCAAAAAACCATTGAATACTGTTGTATCTGCTCTTGAAAAAACCGATCTACCTTGCTACTCAAATCTAGAAAAAAATCAATCCACAGTGGACAAGGAGACTTGCTGCTCCACCAATATTTGCAGCATTGCTTGCACCACCATGGGTTGGAAGAATGTCGTGAGGATAACCATGAGCCTTGCTGGAAGATACCTGTGAGCAAGAGGAAGGGTCGGTCTTGGTCTTGAGCGTGGTGGAACCACCAAGCCGTGAGGAGCCACCAAGGAGTGAGCAAGAGGAGCTTGGAGCCACTGATGAAGAAATCTGTGAGCCAATGAAGAAATCCGTCAGAGAAATGTTGAGCCGTGTGGGAAAAATGGGCATTGGGTGTTATTTTATAACAAACCCAAGATTTGAAGAAATTTTCGGAAGCCTTTAAACCCCTAGCTGATGAAGGAAAACCCCAAAAGAAACTTAAAAAAGATGTGTTTTAATGGACTGATAGAGGAAACGCCACTTTTTGGGCAAAAACGATTTGGAAACGGGTTTCCTTCTGAAGGAAACACGTTTCATTAATGCAAAACGTCCCCTCACTCTCAAAAATGGGTTTCCTTGCCGTACGGTACGGATTTCCACGTTTTCGTACGGAAACGGGCTGGGGACGTGGGGGGGGCCACGTTTCCTGCAACATAGCCTTACTAGTACCGGTAATTGAGCAATAGCTTCTTTGACATCTTCAAACGCTTTCTTGGCTTCTTCGGTCGACCTGAAATCTGCATCCTTTTTAAGCAACTTATTCAAAGGTTTAGTAATCTTAGTAAAATTAGGAATGAACCTATGAATAAAATCTATTTTTCCAAAGAAGGATCTTAGAGTCTTTAAATTTTTAGGCAACGAAATTTCTTTAATAGCTTTTACTCTTTTTAGATCAATCTTAACACCTTCTTTAGTAACAACAAGGCCAAGTAACTTACCTTCAATAATGCCCAAAATGGATTTTTTAGGGTTTAAAGAAATTCCATACCTGCGACAACATTCAAATACCTATCGAAGATGTTTGATGTGATCCTTTCTTCTTTTGGAGTAAACTGTGAGATCATCTTCGTATATCTCCAAGATCTTCTATAATATATCTCTAAAAGCATAATCCATAGCTCTCTGAAATGTGGCCCCGGCATTCATTTAACCAAAAGGCATGTGCAAGTACTAGTAAGTGCCCCAAGGAGTAGTAAAAGCAGTCTTTGCTCGATCTTCTTTCTTTATGACCACTTGATTGAAGCCTGAGAAACCATCTAGAAATGACATCATCTATGACCCTATAATCCTTTGCAGTAGGAGCTCCATGTTTCGAAGTGGATAATTGTCGATCTTGGATACTATATTGAGGTTCCTGAAATCGACACATACCCTGACGTCACCCATCTTCTTTCTAGATGGAACGGGATTGGAAATCCAGTCTGAATACCTTATCAGGACTATGACCTTTGCTTCTACCATCTTTTCCAATTCCTTCTTAACCAATGGGGCTAGCTTAGGATTTACTTTCCTTAACTTCTGTCGATGTGGCTTTGCATTTTCTTCCAATGGTATGACATGCTGAATGATGTTCTTGCCATAAGTCTTTAGTTCATTATAGGACCAAGCGAACACGTCCTTGAATTCTCGAAGCAAATCAATGACTTCCTTTCTTTCTTGAGAATCTACAACTTTAACAACCTTGATAGGACGTGGGTCTTCTTGAGAACCAACCTTTACTTCTTCGTATTCGGAATTCGAAGTTATTTCTGCTTTCAATTTGCATCGATCATTTCTATCAAACTTCTTTTCCAATGAGACCCTTTCCATAGGGATAGGGTTATACTAAGGTTCTTCAGTTGATCCCTCTTCTCTTCAATCAACCTGACTAGCTGCATATTCCATCACACTGGCCAAGAACCTACAAATCTGCTTGTCATTATCAAAAACTTCTCAATTATCGAAGTTGTCTGGTAGTGACAAGCGAAATATTACTTGTACTTTAGATGTATCCTGTACTTCATCAACTGGATCAAAGACAGAGGCAAAAACTGCAAGAGCATCCATTGTTTGGTTTTGTTCTCTCGGTATCGCTTGCAAAGAGATAGCTTGGAAATCTTCGGCAGCGATTCTGACCACATCCATGTATCTTTTTAGTTGCATATTTTGCAAAAAAAAGTGCCTTTTACTTGACATACAACCAAGTTGGAATCACCTATAACATGTAATAATTGAATGCCATAATCATTTGCAACATTTAGCCCGAGTAGAAGAGCTTCGTATTCAACAACGATGATGCTCGTGCTTAGCGGAAATCAATACAATACCAGCACCCATACCTGCTTGAGACTTGGCCCCATCGAAATACAAGATCCAAAACTTATCGATGTCCTTCTAAGGAGGAAAATCTGTGGCAAGTACTGCCTAAGAGCCAATATCATGTTGGTAAATATATTCGTTCTCAGGCTCTGTAGGGTCTTCTACATGATGTTTCCTCATCGTTTCCCTCTAAAGAGTGATGTAGTCGCCTTCCAGTGTGGGGATCGTAGCATAAGATAGATCCATCTGTAGGCTGCCTCCTAAGTCTACTCCAAACTTTCTTGATAAGAGCATTCCCCATAATTTCAAAAGATCAATTACCCCAATATCCATTTTTATGCTTATGCTTGGATGGACAGCTAGTCTCAACTACCACGCCGCAAACCTTTACATCTTTGGAATCCATAGCGCAAACATTACTATATGGTCTTAACACCTGCAACCCTAACCTCTTCATCACAACTAAAGGAATAACATTAGTAGATGCCCCCGAATCAAACATGCAATTATGTAAAATCCAATCACCAATGCATAAAGAAATAAAGAAAGGTTTGTGTGCAGGATTCTTATTCTCAATTGGCAGCATGTTTGACAATATAATCGGTGCATCCTCGCTTTCTTCAGCTTGATTGATTGTGGTTGTTTCTCTTGGATCCCTTCTTGAAGATGTAGTAACTCAATAACCTGCTTTCTTACCGAGGGAATCTTGACAAATTCCGTCAAGAGCATTGGAACCTTCATAGAACCTAGATTACCTGTAAGATCAATATTCAGAGGTTCATCGGTAACCAAATCAATCAAAGACTTACCTGAACTTACCGTTGGTGAAAAAAGAGCCTTTGTCCTTTCCATATTTGTCAATGAGAACCTCCTTTGTCTTTGGTAAACATTACCAAGAGTCCTATTTTCATATTGATTAGCTCTCGGTTAGGCATTTCCCCAAGGATCTTGTTTACCTTTTCCGCATCAATTGAATTCCTTTTGACTTCCTGCATATCTTCATTAAATAAACCGAATTGCCTCTTTTCGAATAAATCACATACCTTTGCATCATCTTCCTCGAATGGAGTGTTGCTTTTGGCGTATTCCAAATATAGGGCACAAGCTCTTTTATCATGGAAACTACGACATGCCCTGCAATAATATGGGAATTCACTTACCGCATTGGTTGGTTCCAAGGAGATGCGAGGTCTTTGTTGCGCAGCAACTTTATTGAAGTTCTTTGGAGGAAATATGGGTTGACTTAGTTGCTGACCTCTTTGCAACTGGAAAATTATGTGTTGCATGCTGGTATTTTGTTGAGTCATATCAACTCTTAATTGTCGTATTTCTTCGACTAGGATGTTCATCGGATCTGGACCTTCGCTGGAAGTGGAGGCTTTATCTTTGTTCTTTGGTTCTGGTTTTTCCCTTGAATATCCGGACGTATCCAGCCTCCGTGCTGCTTTCCAACAATCATCAAGAACCCTTACCTTCTTCTTAGTGGATGGGAGTGTTATCACATATATAGTAGTCGGGCTACCATATTCTATTTTTCGGATTCCAGTACATTTTTTCAGCCAGTTCCCTTACATATGAAATGTTGAGATGAGCATCTATGATGGATCATTATTTGATGATGGACTATAGTACTCTCCCATGCCATGACTGAGTCTCAGGACACTCAAATTTGAGGACTGATGTAGTCATCTAGCCATTTGCAAATCAGCCAGTAGTGCCCAGAGTTGTATCAGTAGTTTTCATTGGACAGATTTTGGTTTAGATTGATGGTTTACATGTACATGACTCAGCGGATATTATCTTGTGTTATGGTTATAATTGCTTTTATATTCATTCTTGTGACATGTTTTAGCATCTAGTGTCATGATCTGGCGGTCATATAAATATGTGGACTTTGATGTAATGATATTATGTATGTATGTCCCTACTTAGACCTAGAATTTCTTGACCCATACTCATTGGTTTTACCCTCCTTAGGGAGAATAGAGGTGATCATTCCCACCATACTTTGGCTTGCTAGTGTTGGTCTCATTGTTCACTGTCTCCACCCATCCATTGCTTTCCAATTATGTTTTCAGCTCGACCTACTACTTGACTTGTGGCATGGAGGACCTTTCCCCACTAGCGCCTCTGTGTTGGACAAGCTTCCCTGTTTATTTGTGTCTCGGCTCTGAGTTGCCTAGGTTGTGTTCGCTAAACCTGAAGCAAATAGTGCTGCCACCAATACAATGTATTTGGAAATGAAATGAATATCTTATGAAAAAGCTCATTCATGAAAAGTAGTGTTTTTGAACATACATGAATGCAAGGCAAGCCTAATGAAATTGGCTTTGAAGTATATTGAAATGAATATCTTAAAACATTCATGAAAAGTAGTGTTTTTAAACATACATGAATGCATGAAGCCTTAATAGATAAAAATCAGTGTAACAAATGGATCAAGGTTATGGAAAATTGAAGGCCCAAAAAACAATGGTTCTTAAAAGTTCTATCTAAAAGATTGCTGGCCTCACTTGTAATTGATCTGGATTGTGAGCATTTGTCAAGGTGAATAAGCACCTCTGAACGTAACTTATCCATTTGTGAGACACTGCCATCCCCTGTGTTATTGCTTGTCCAACATATGCTAGAGTGAGTATCCACTTTCCATTTCCAAAGTGTCACAGTGTCATGTGGGTAGTCACCCTTTAACCTAACCATTTGATTTCTAGCCCTCCCCCTTCACTAGCAAATTGATTACAACTATGAAATGAGTATGGTCTTGAAAGTCTGGTTTGAGTTATAGTTAATGAAACTCTATATTTGGTTAATAGATTGCCAGTGAAATGATTACTACTTGTTATAATTGTTATTTGAATGATTTGTAGAGCATGTCTTAGCCTTTGAATACTTGCAGCATACGGATGTTAGCCTAAGTTATATTATTGATCATTTGCAGATTATTATTTTATCTGTCTAGGCATATTGGATATTATTCTTGATCATGCAGAGATCTGTAGGGTGTATGAGTATGCACCTTAGATGGATATGGACTCCCTGAGTCCAATGATACAGCTTGCTTTCAATTCTGGGCGTTTACAGGGATGATTTGGCTCAATTTACCATTCTGGAGCAGTTTTGCCATGTTGAATGGCTTTTCAGGACAGAGAGATCATTTGATGGTTTTACCTAGGGTGTTGTATGAGGAGGGGGTGGTCCAGCGACTTGCTTTTACCATATTACCCCCATCTCAGAGAGCCTGGTGGGATCAATTGGATAACGCTAGCGCCCTAGGAGGCAGTTTTGGGCATATCACGTTTCCCGAGGAAGATTTAAAATAATAAAAATGGCTACTGAAGAATTTGATTTGGGATACTGAGGCAAGGAAATGGTATGGGGTGAGTTTTGATGATGAGTGTGATGTCTTCCACTCCTTCAGCAGTTTCAGCACTTGGATGGACCCACATCCATCTCTCGGGCATATTTTATTATTTTCTGGAGCTTTTGGAGGCTCACGATTTCCTCAAAGAGGCACTATTTTGCACTTAAAAAATTATATTATTTTTATTGTGCCATGGGGACACACTAAGAGAGTCAGTTAACACTCTTTGGACCCACCATGAGCTTTATTTATGTTTTATTGAGTAGGATCCCCTCTGATAGGGTGATTTGGTCCATTTATATATTATATTATTATATTGATCCATGTACTCTATGTTGAGCTCATCTCAACCGTTGACTAGAACATTTTGATCTTTTAATCTTAGCCACCCATTTGAAAAGTGGTTATGATTTTGGTTCTCTCATTCCTATTTAAAGGAGGAAGCTTCTCATTGTAAAGGGGTCTTTGGCTCTTGGATCTGGATAACAGAAAAACTATTTTTGTGGAAATTCTTGGATCTCCTTTACATCTGGTGTTCTTCAATGGTGATTGGAAAATCTATTGCTTCCTAGCATTTGGGTATTTGTTGTGAGATCTATATTTTTTTGGAAACATTGTTTTGTCTAGAGGAGGGCAACTTCACTTTGGCGTTTTTGCAGGGCTTCCTCAACTCGCCTGTTTGGCATCGCTTGTATCAGGGGGTTTTCATTAGTATCATTGCGATCTATGATTTCATCTTGCTATTTTTTTGTAGCATTTGTTCTTTTCTCGTGACCCGTCAAATCTGATATGGTTGACGTTTGTTGTGCAGGAGAGAGGGCGCATTGGATTCCTTGGGCAAATCGTTTCACATAGAGGCTTCCTTCAAATCTTCTCATATTGATCGGGACGGCATAGAGCATCATCATCAAGGTATCTACAAGGTTTTCCAGGTAAGATCTACAGGTTGGTTCTTCTTTTCTACATCTCAATCCATTGCCATCTTCATTTTCATGTTAAAACCCTAAATATAAAAAATCAAAAAATATTATGGATCAAACCGCTTGACCTCTCGACAACCCATTTCAGGGTTTTGTAGATCGGGTCAAACCCTAAGTGGGTCTTCAAAAACATTTTGCTAAAGTAACTCCATTTGGCCCAAATCCCAAGGCACTGTTCTCCAAACCCTAGCGCTACCCTTCATGTTGCCTCCTCTTGCGATTTGATCTTTTCCTTGTGGCTCAAGTGCTTTGATACCGTAATACCTTCTTTCGAGTCTCCCCTTGGTACTAGGTAGCCCCAAATCCTGTTCTTACCCTCCCTGCATTAGTCACATTTCCCAAGGCAGTGGATATTGTCATATTTTGCTAGTACCTTAATCTCGAATCTAGTAATAAGCTTATAGGTCACTTGTATTTTGAACTTGGATCACATTTCATATCTCATAAACCCCTAATCCAAGCCCTAATTCGCCTTGTGACTTCATCCATAGATCTAGGGTTTACTCCACCTTACACCTTACGTACTTCAACTCCATTTGATTTGATCTGGTGTTTTGGTTTGATCTCTCCTGTCGAAAGTAGATCTGGGTCTCCCCATTGTTGTCTTGGGCTAAGACAACATCAAGTGAAGATTACCTCAATTGGCGTGACAACCATCCATTTGGGAATCGAGGCTATCTTGGTTCCACCTCTTTAGTTGCTTATCCCTCTATCGTCCATCTTGGATCCACCTCATAGAGGCAACTACAAGTTTGGTGATAACAGGGAGATTAGTTGGTCTATCTAGGCCTAGGTGGAACAAGAAATCACTCGAGAAAGCTTTTAAATAATATGACAAAACCATCGCATGTGGAGGTTTGCAATCTGCAGGAAATTCTTTAGCAATCCTGTCAAACCTGCGATCAAACTCATCAATTGTTTCATTTTCAATTCTTTTCATAGTCATTAATGCATTATTTAACAACATTGGGTACTTCCTTTCTTGCCACCTATCAAAGATTTTTTTCTTCAAATCAGTATAAGTAGCTATGCTACTAGCAGGTGAAGACTTGAACCATTCAGCTGCATCATCGGTTAGACAAGAAGCAAAAGCTTTGAATTTAATATCTAGATGAGAATTATCGGTGAGCATGAAACACCTTTCCATACCATCCCAATGCTGAGCAGCAAAAATTGCATCAGAACCAAAAAACATAGGAAATTCTCTAATGTCTTTAAATTTCAACAAATGGTTAGGATATCCAACAATATTTGTGAAATCAAACACACCAAATGAAGACATGTTTTCCTTATTACTAGGATCAACAAAAAGCTTATGTATATCAGTTAAAGTATCGAATGCTAGTTGACCACTTACCAATCTCTCCTTAATTCGATCTTTCCTTTTTAACAATATATGGCTCAGGTTAGGGAGGAGCATACCTTTGAAATTGGTCCTTGTTGGATACCTTTTAGGATAGTTTGACAATGGAGTCCCCAAGAAAGACCTGCCAAGTTAGTCTAAGCAATCCTTACCAAGGTAAGGAACAAAGAACATACCTGAGCTCTCGGTGGAGTCGCCGGATAAGCCTGCAAGGTTAGTCCATGAATATATGAAATAAATAAAACCCCAAGACTCACGAATAAATGTCATTCAGCCAGAGGAGTGAATGACTCTATATCAACCGCTTCAAATTTCAAATTGGTCCCCGGCAACGGCGCCAAAAATGTTACCAGTTGAGATGGCAGTCCAAACCACCGGTAAGCATACATGGAGAAGATGACCACTGTCACCTTAGTCGCTTCTCCAAACTCCTTCGGAAGTCAAAAAGGCACTTACACATACGAACACATCTCGCAAACAAGTGAAATTAGTGACCAGAGCCTTAATAGAGTCTATCAACAGGTGTAGTAGGTGAATTATTAGCTTGAAAGTGAATCATGTAAGTGTAGTTACAGCAATGCATTCATTCATAAACAAGCCATTAATGTAGCTAACACAAATATAAGTAATGCGTCTAGTGTACATCTAACAAAGATAAAATGGATGCAATAGGTAAAATGTCATCAAACAATAATAAGAGTGCACAGTTGCGTGGATATATCAGTCATTTAACATTAGTATGCATAACCGAATAGCTAGCAGTAGTATTATGTCACTTATGGCAGCAGTATTGAGCACAAGTAGGTTAGTTCAATTCTACTTAGCAATTAAACACTTCATAACAACACTTTTAAATAACATTTACTTAGCAGCATAGATATGTATTTCTGCGTTTGTTTTGCAGGTTGTGTGCACGAAGGTAAAAATACAAAGCAGCTCACCGTTAATGGTGAGATTAGCTAACAATTTACGCCTAACCTTTATTAACTAACGTTGTCTTTTGCATGCAGGGTCTGAAGAAAGGGGGGTAAAGAGGGCTGCCACTGTAGGGGCATCCCTAATGATTGAAGAGAAGGCTTGGAACCAGCCTTACTGAGAAACTAGTCCACAAGCCGTGGACTTAGATGGGAGAAAACAGCTAAGGAAGAAGGCATGGGAAACATGCCAGAGGGGTGGTAAGGGAAAAAGGGGTGCTGCAATAGCAGGCCCGTGGATAGGAGGCAGCCTTAAAGGCAAGCACGAGGAAAGAAAGGAAAGGAAGAGGGCTTCCGAGGATAGGGAGGATAGGAAAGGGGGCAGCCGAGGTAGTTAGGGCTTAGGGAGCAGCTGCTACAGCAGCAGACCGAAGGTAGAGAGGGGTTGGAAGAAGGCAGCCAAGAGGAGGAGATAGGGAAGTGAAGGTGTGAAGGGGTGGTTGGGAAGCTGCCGAAAGGAATGGAGAGGGAAACAAAGTTTAAGGTGGTAGTTTATAGGACTGTTTAGGTATAGAGATGAGGAAAAGGGTATGCCAAGGTGCCCTAGCCCTAGGACATCTAAGAAGAAAATGGCTTCTAAATGAGGAGAAGGAGCCTAGTTAGGCGACTATCCTAGAAAACTAAGGGTAAACCCTAGAGGATTCTCACAAGAAGACGTGCCTCTTCTTCCTATGGTGCCAAAAGGCTGGAAATGGCCTATTCTAGAAAAAATGCAGCCCTAAAGCTACCATTCAGTTATTAGGCACTTAGGAAGTTTCCTATGTAGCTGATGTGAACCTCCCAAGCCACACCAAGAACAATGGGTGACTAATAATATGAGCATGGATTCACATTTGAGCCCTGAGCTTCGCCAGCTCAAATTAGAAAAAAGACAATTTCTTATGGTGAAAAAACGCTTTTATTATCAAATTCAATGAACCACTTACCACTTGTCAATTCTAATTTCCTTAGTCGACCCGGATACTTAATCACAGGTTGCAAGCAAAATTTAAGATGAATATGGAACAACACAAGAAGGATGACAGTGGATTTAACTCTTTATAGTATTGTTCATATATGGATAACTTCCTTTGAAATTCTCAACGATACAAATAGGCTTTTCAGGTATTCCCACATAATACATGTGTGGGTTGGATAGATAAATTGATTAAAAAGGATACAAAATATAAAGAGGGGAAATGAAGACAGGCCTTAATTAGGTTCAGGTACCTTCTTATCGTTCTCGTTGACGGAAGCTCTGCATTGAAAGCGTGGCCTCCTCATGTGGGACGTGCTACATGGTAACTTTAACCTCAAACTCAACCTGCATGCCTTTGAATGCTCAGCTTCTGCATCCATAAAAACGAACAGACAGAGGATTCGTCATTCACCTGTCACTGGTGTTGTTCCACGAAGATTTCTGGGTATAATTGGGAAAAGGAGCCACCACATGGAGATTGAGATTCGCAGTCATTGCCATCCTCCTAGAACTGCTGTGCAAAGTTAACCTCATCCACGTCCATTCTATCTATGAGGTCCGGTGCCCCTTTGCTCGCTTGTTACCAATTGACACTTTCGTTTTTTCAGATTTTTTATTTTGTTCAAATTGGGACTTGAGTGAAGAGAATGGCAAAAATCAAAGACGAACGGATATTTTTCCAAGATACGTTTATCCATTAACACTTGCTTAAAAGGGATTATATAAATGATTTGAGTTATTTGATATCAATAATAACGTTGGCAGGGACTAATAATAATAACAATAAGAGAATTGGAATGTCGGTTAATTACTAAGTATACGTAAAGTTTGCAAGAAGTCTTTAACTCTCATATATAGTTAAAAAACAAATTATATTGGTATTATTATTAAATTATTGATGGGTATGTCTATAATTACAAACAAATTATTCTTATTAAATTATATAATGGTGTGTTTATAATTAGAGACAAAAATCTTATTATTAAAGTATAAATGGGTATGTCCATGATTTGTCTAGGAAAGAGTTGAGTGTAATTTTTATCTTCGAAAGATTTTCCTTGGAAATAAGGGGCTAAGGCTTTAAATAAATTTGTTTGATAGACTATAGTGTTTAATGATTCCTATAATTATGTAAGTTCATTTGTTTTTAAGTTTTTTCTTAAATTAAAATTGATTTATGATTTATCAAGTATAGTTTTGTTTTTGTTTTGTCTAATTATATAAAAAGTCTTACAAAATAGTTGAATTAGACTCTTGTTTTACTTGATCCTTAAAGTGGTTTTCAATCTAGTCAAAATTTAGGATCTAGTCAAAATTTAGGAGCATAGAGAAACGCCATAATACATTTATTTTAGGATTTTTTTTTTATTAAAAGCTTCAAGCCACCTAAGTCGTGATGTTTAGATGAGGGGAATTTGCTTTGTGAATCAGCGAATTTTTTCGCTCCAAGAACATTTTTGAATTCCAAGATTTTTCAATGTGATTTTGGCCTGGTTCTGCTGCCTGTGGAGTCTGGACCCCTTCAAGATCCACGCGCTTGGCTTGCTATTGGAGTCTGGTGGAGTGGTATTGCAGATCTCGGTTCTTCCCTGGTGCTCCTGTGATCGTTGTTGTGTGCTCTCTCTCTGTCAAGGCTCGCTTTGCCTTTTTTGCATGTCTGAGGGATTGCCTCTGTCTCTGTGGGAGTTGTCATCTGGGGCACCTCGTCTTTTTATTTTATGTTATATGTGTTTCCTTGGGCTGCCCTTTTTGGGTGGTCGGAGGCCCTTTCCTCGCAAGCCTTTTTTCTCTGTGAGATCCTTTCAACTCTGTTGGTTCTACAGGTATTTTTCTTTATGTATTTGCTTTTCTTGCTCTGGCAAGTTGTACCTCCTCTATAATGGATGCTGGTGGGGACCCTCCTCCTCCTCTTCCACCTGAGTTGGACGCTTTCAAACGTTTGGTTGCTGCCTATGGCAAGAGGAAAAGTGGTCCTCATAGATTTGTGAAGAAGGTTGATATCCCCTCTGTTGATCTATCCGCTGAGCAGATCTACCAAACTGCTCTAAATCTTGCTGAGCGTGGGTTGATTGGGTAATTTACCGGCCTCTGGCCTTCTCCTAAGGCTATTGATGGCTGAGTACAAAGAAATTGGAGGCCATTAGTATCTGAAGGCATTCAAAATCACTTCGTAGGTAGAGGATAGTACGTCTTTGTGTTTGATTCAGTTGCTGGTCGTGACCTCGTTTTTCAAAATGGACCATACTTCATGGGTCTGTAGGGACTCTATCTAAACAAGTGGACACCAAATTTTGACCCTACGCAAGATGTCTCATCCGTAGTTCCTGTCTGGGTAAGGCCCCCTAACCTTCCTTTACATTATTGGAACTCAGATTCTCTGGAAGCCATTAGGAACAAGCTTGGAAGGTACATTGACAGGGCAGAAAGGAAAGACCAATATTCATGTGCCAAAATATGTGTTGAAGTTGATTTGGAGATTGGATTGCCAGAGGCGATCAAGCTAATAGTAGTTGAATGGTCTTATATTTAGGTGTTGGGCTATGAGCAAATTCCGTTCAAGTGTTGTTTCTTCCATGGTTATGGCCACTTCGCCTAAAATTGTAAGAAAAAATCTGAAGAGGAGCTTGAAAAAGAGAAATATGAGCAGTGGACTCAAGTTTCGATATCAAGAAATCCTAATCAGGACTCTAAAAAGAAAGGCAAAGAAGGAAAGATTTTGAAAGGAGACCTTGTTGCTGGGAAGAGCCTCCCTGCTGTAGAATATCCCAAAGCATCCTCTAATCATTTTGTTGTCTTAAGCTCTCCTGAAGTCCCTATTCTTGAAGAGAGTGAACTGCCACAATTAAAAGCGCAGAATGAGGACCTTGAAGTTAATACAAGATCTATGGAACAAGATCGCTTAGCTAACTCAGTGCTTCCTTGTGTAGGTGAATCCCTGCAGAAAGATCATCCTTCTCCTAATAGATCTAAGTCTTCTCCTTCTTATGCAGAAATAGCTAAAAAGAAGCTAGATGACAGCTCTGGCTCCTCTGATGAAGATTCCTTTGAACAAATTTCTAAGAAGGCAGGAAGGAAGTCTCCAAAGGAGGCTCGAGAAGAAGAGGCGAACATACTTAAGATGGAAGGGTAGTCAATCTACCATTGAAATGTTGTTTGATAGAAGCAAGAGGACTTGGCCCCATAAGGGAGTCATAACTCCCTCCCTCTTGGGTAAATAATGCAAACCGTCTCTTGGAATTGCAAGGAGTTGGGGAACCCAAATAAAGTAGAAGCAGTCAAAGACTTATTAAAAATGGTTTCTTCTGACATCCTCTTGCTCCAAGAGACTAAGGTAGAGGAGGATGCTCTTCTCCTCTTAAGTAAGACTAAATGGAATTTGAATGCCGGCAAAGTTGTCAGTGCGAGAGGTACCTCTGGGGGTCTTGCAACTCTCTGGTGTCGTGAAAAATTTCAGCTAAAACGTTGGTTTGCCACCCAGCACTGGATATATACTGATCTCTATCATCTCTCTAGTTAGATCTCCCTGGCTCTATTTAATCTTTATGTTTCAGTTACTTTCAATGAAAAAAAAGAATGTTGGAAAACACTGTCAATCTTCATAGAAACCAATTCTCCTTCCAATATAATAATCGTAGGAGATCTCAATATTTCTCTAGCTCCAAATGAGAAAAAAGGTGGCGTTTGTGGCAAGGACCATTTCCAAGAAACGGTGGAGGAGTTGATCCAAGTTTGTGATTTGAATGACATTAAACCCAAAAAGGGACGATACACTTGGTCAAATAACAGAGTGGGTTCATCCAACGTTACAGCTCATCTAGACATGTTTCTTGTCCATAGTTCTCTTATGGACGGCAATTTCATTATCACATCTAAAATTTTGACCAAGCTCTCTTCTAATCACCATCCAATATCTCTGAATTTTGAGAAAGAAGAGGATCTCTGCCCAATCTCGTTCTACTTCAGTCCCCTCTGGATTGAGAGTGAAGGATTTTGGAACATTTTGAACCAAGCTTGGTCTCTATACGTAGTTGGATCCCCCTGTTTTGTTTGGGAGCATAAATTAAATAATACTAAATTTGCTTTGAAAGATTGGGAAAAAAACCCCTTAATACTCCTATTAACAGTAGGCTAGAGAGAGTGCGCGAGCTATCTGAGATCCAATTAGGTATGGAAGAATGTGTGATCACTAAATCTCAACTTGTACTGAAACATTTTGCTCAATCTAAAACTACTATATCTTTCCGACAGGAGGAGGAATATCTTCGACTAAAGTCTATAAGTCTTTGGTTGCTGGTGGGGGATTAAAACTCTGCCTATTTCCATCGCCAATGCAAAGCAAGGTTGTCTAGAAATCACATTTCAAAAATTTCCATTGGGTATGGGCAAACTATTAAAGGTTAAGACCAATTAAAATAGGCTGCAAGCATGCATTTTCAACTATTGTTTCAGGAGGATGGCCTGTCTGATGGTGATGTGTCTATTGAATTTCTAGAGAATGTTCCTTCTCTTGTTAGTTCAGAGGATAACAACAATTTAATGAAACCCTTCACTGAACAAGAAATTTTGGATGTCATTTGGGTTATGGAGCCGGATAAAGCCCCTAGGCCGGATGGCTTCTCCTTCCATTTCTATAGAGTCTGATAGAACCTCATCAAACTAGATCTAATTCACATGGTGTTAGCCTTCCAAAAAAAATCTAAATTGGGAGGGTGCACTAATTCTACATTTCTTGCTCTTATTCCAAAGGAAGTCAATCCTTCTTCCTTTGACATATTCCACCCTATTTCGTTGTGCAATGCCTCTTACAAGATCCCAGCCAAACTTCTTGCTAGCAGTTCAAGCTCTTGTTTGGTAAGTTGATCTCTCCTCTCCAAGGGGTTTTGTAAAAGGCAGACATTTAGTTGATAACGTAATTCAAGTCCAAGAAGCCCTCCATTCCAGTTTCCAAAGGAAGGAGAAGGGAATGATAATCAAGTTGGATATGAAGAATGCCTTTGACCGAGTAAAGCTCCCCTTTCTCTATCAAGTCCTTCTTTCCTTTGGATTTAACCCAAAGTTTGTGAAATTGATCAAAGCTTGCACAGATAGACCTTGGATTGCGCCTCTTGTCAATGGCATACCCACAGAATTTTTTTGAGCTTCAAGAGGTCTACGCCAAGGATGTCCAATGTCACCCTTTTTATACATCTCAATGGCTGAAAATATTAGCTGAAAAGGAAGTTGGTTACATTATGGGTATTAAGATAGCTAGGGGTGTGGACCCAATAAGCCATGCTCTCTTTGCGGATGATTCTCTCCCGCTTGGAGGGGCCTCATTGAAGATTTCTCGTGCCTTCCAAGAAATCCTTCAAAAGTTTTTTCTTATTTCATGAGCCCTGATCAATAAAAACATAAGTGTGATTTATGGCTAGAATGTAGAACAATCGGCAATTCTTCGAATTGCAAAATCCTTGGGTTTCCCTGGTTTTTATCAATGGGAGAAGATCAAATATTTGGGGCTACCTTTAACTCTTGGTTCAAGCCTTCCTTCTCTCTGGCTTGAAGTTATTGCTAAGTTAAAAGCCAAAATTACTTCATGGGGGGGTCAGTGGTTAACCAAGCCTGGAAAATTGGTTCTGATAAAGTCAGTACTTTCAGCTCTCTACATCTTCCATTCCTCTTTGCTACTTGCCCCTAAGTCTATTTCGTCTTAGATTTCCAAGCTTTTACAATATTTTCTTTGGAATAGTGGCAAAGGAAACCAGAATAAGATGCATCTGGTAAGATGGGATATTCTTAAAAGACCTATTTATGAATGTGGACTACAAATTCGAGACCCTGATTTGGATAATTTGGCAATGGGTGGCAAACTCATTTGGAAACTCTACGTGGATAAAAATCACCCTGTAAGTAAGATCTTTAGGATGAAATATCTAAAGGGTGGCTCTCTGGCAAGTTTAACATCCTCTAGAACTCCTGCAGGCACAACTATCTAGAACTCATGCAGAAAAGGTATTGATAAATTTTATGAACAACTCTATAGAATCCCTGGAAATGGGAGGAGGATCCTTCTCTGGGAGGATAAAATATCAAGAAATCCTTCACTTTCCTCTGTCACCTTGTTAGAAGAATTGAAGAACTGGTTAACTAACAAAGGCCTGCTCCGTTTGGCTGATATCTACGCTTGGGACAACGTTAGAAACTGGGCTAGTTGGTCTCTACTTGAGCTCCCAGACCATCTTAGCTTCCAGAAATCTCTGTTGTGATCCTCTCTTTCAGGTCTTGCTCTGTTCCATCACTCCAATAAAGATAAATGGGGCTGGGGTAAGACCGGAATTTACACAGCTGCAAATAGATTCTTTGAATCTCAAGTTGTGCATTCCTCGTGTCTAACCCCTGCGAAATGGAAAATTGTTTGGTCCTCTCTTTGCCTACCCAAGGTTAAAAAAAATCTTGGCTTCTCATGCACAACAAGGTGCTATCTGGTGAAAATTTGCTAAAACGTGAGTTCAATGGACCCTTTCATTGTTGTTTCTGTAAATCAACCACTAAAACGACAAACCATCTTCTAATTGACTGTGTTTTTTCTAAATCGGTGTGGGAGCTTGTTCTCCACGACTCCAACATTTCTACCATGGGACAGTTGTCGTCACCTCCTTCTTCCTTTCCTGGCACGATCGTTGGCCTCATAAAATTGTTAAATCATCTGACTGGGTTAATTTTTGGCATTCAATTCCTATGTTCACATGGTGCAAGCTATGGACTGCTAGAAACAACTAGATCTTCAACAATCAGGTAACTACCCCTCAGTCTATGGCTTTTAAAGTAAAAAATCTAATTGTTAAATCAACATGTCGTATGAATTCATCTCTTCCTTCTGCGATTTCATCATGGTTGGGCTCCACTTTAGCAGGAAAGAGGAAATCGATTTGTGTAAAACCTATCAGCTTTTCTCCTTGGCGGTTTCGTGGCAGTATTGATCCTCTTAAGTCTTTGTGGATGAGCTCTTCGTCGGCGGCTATTTTTTTATGGTGCATCCAAGGGAAATATTGGGATCTTAGGAGCTAGGGTCTGGTTTTCTCGCCAGATAATCTGATTGAATCCAGTTTTAGCTGGGGACTAGGAAACATGTCGAATAGTCAGGCTGAATGTTACGACCTCCTCATGGCGTGCCATATTACCAAGGAGAAATGATATAAGTCAATTCAAAATTTTGGTGATTCTGAGTTGTTGATTAAAGCTTTAAATTCAGTTGATCTTTTCAACAATTCTGCCTTGAATTCAACTTTGTAGAGAATCCATAATGTTTTGAAGGACTTTGATGGGGTCGCAACTTTTCACATTCTTCGGGATCTAAATAATCTTGCAGATGCCTTGGCTAATAAAGCATGCCTGCTGGCTCAAGGGACCCTTTGCATCATCGTAGAATCCAACTATTTTCATCCAATTCCGTAATTCGTTTCTCAAAAAGTTGTAATTTGCTGAATTTGGGAAATCCATTATTAAACTGTAAGAACTTGCAAATATTCAGACCTACTTGACGTATTCCTTCTGATTATGTAATTGATTGTTTGGCATTTGTCAAAGCAGACCGGTATCCCTCCATTATAAAAAAATAAAAAATAAAAAAATACATGTTTTAGTTATAAAAAAAAAGTCTTAATGTTTAGGCCCAACTAAATTCCTATAAAATATTCATCCTCATCTTTATTATCCTTTCTATTAAGGAAAACTACTTGCTCTAAATCTCTTTGTTTTTAGGTAGTATATTGGTAGACAAAAGTTTTGTAGGCCAATCTCTAATGAGTTGCATTTGCATATGGCTTGACATGCTTGGAGACTAGATCCACCTCCCATTAATGGAGAAATGAGGAGGCATGAGTTGCATCTTTGTATATATATCTACATAATATTCACATGTGGAGAAGGTGGTATGGTGATACATCCACCTCAATGCTTGTTGTAAACATGGGGTGTCTTGTTCTTGTCGTGGGTACCACTCTAAGTAGTTATCCCATTGATGGCATTTGGTCCTAAAAAAAATTGGCCACCATTTGCTCTTTAACAAGAAGGAAGAGTGTGGCAAGATCAAATCCATCCTCCTCCATTGGCTCATAGGGAGGAAGATATTGTGTTAATCCTTGATCATGTTGCAAATACTTAATGGTTCAATGCAACCTAGTTCATTGCTCAAATGACTTTTCTGTGTACCTTTCAATCTATCCTCCCATATGTGTAATCCTTTTATTGTACCCTCCCAAGTTAAGGAAGATGCGAGGGATCATTTTATTATGTGAATGATGGAGAAGTTTTTAGAATGGATCACTTATTGGAGTATGGATGACAAACAATAAATTCTTTGATTTAGACAACTAAAATATTTGTTATGATCACTTACTAGGATATTTGATCTTGAGGATTAACTAAGTCCCAGGCTCATTTTGTTGTTTACCTCATAAAGAAACGTCCCTGATACTTAGACAACCATGAAAAATAGGAACACACATTTTATTCAATTATTCAACTTTGATTTATGAATTTGTTGAGAACCTGCAGACACCTAAAGGTTTAGAAATAAAAAAATACATGTTTTAGTTATAAAAAAAAAAGTCTTAATGTTTAGGCCCAACTAAATTCCTATAAAATATTCATCGTCATCTTTATTATCCTTTCTATTAAGGAAAACTACTTGCTCTAAATCTCTTTGTTTTTAGGTAGTATATTGGTAGACAAAAGTTTTGTAGGCCAATCTCTAATGAGTTGCATTTGCATATGGCTTGACATGCTTGGAGACTAGATCCACCTCCCATTAATGGAGAAATGAGGAGGCATGAGTTGCATCTTTGTATATATATCTACATAATATTCACATGTGGAGAAGGTGGTATGGTGATACATCCACCTCAATGCTTGTTGTAAACATGGGGTGTCTTGTTCTTGTGGTGGGTACCACTCCAAGTAGTTATCCCATTGATGGCATTTGGTCCTAAAAAAAATTGGCCACCATTTGCTCTTTAACAAGAAGAAAGAGTGTGGCAAGATCAAATCCATCCTCCTCCATTGGCTCATAGGAAGGAAGATATTGTGTTAATCCTTGATCATGTTGCAAATACTTAATGGTTCAATGCAACCTAGTTCATTGCTCAAATGACTTTTTTGTGTACCTTTCAATCTATCCTCCCATATGTGTAATCCTTTTATTGTACCCTCCCAAGTTAAGGAAGATGCGAGGGATCATTTTATTATGTGAATGATGGAGAAGTTTTTAGAATGGATCACTTATTGGAGTATGGATGATAAACAATAAATTCTTTGATTTAGACAACTAAAATATTTGTTATGATCACTTACTAGGATATTTGATCTTGAGGATTAACTAATTCCCAAGCTCATTTTGTTGTTTACCTCATAAAGAAACGTCCCTGATACTTAGACAACCATGAAAAATAGGAACACACATTTTATTCAATTATTCAACTTTGATTTATGAATTTGTTGAGAACCTGCAGACACCTAAAGGTAGTCCAATAAAATATTTATTAACCTTGGCATTCCCATCTTAGAAGTAAAGAACATGGAGATGATATAATTGGCCATTTGATTGGATGTGGGATTAATAATCACAATGTGACCTGTTAAGTTAAGGTGTTTTTGAATCCAAATGTTTTGAGGCATATCTCTATTTTTTCAAGAAACATTGATTATGTATTCTAACAAGGCGAAGCTCTATGTGCATTCCCAAGTATGTGAAAGTATGATGCTCCTTAATAAGACATATGAGCCATTGAGGAAAAGGAAAAGGCAAATGACAACTAAGGTTTTGGAATTCGACCTTTTCTCTAGAATCTTTAAAAAATATGGCATAGGAAGTCATCCAACAATATACTCCCCTTATTGGCATTGAAACTATAATATCAATAATGTCAACAAACAATTAGTGATTGTCCATCACTTTCAAGGCTACTTGTATATTCTATAGGAATCATGACTATTGAAGGCATACCAAGATATTAGAAAAGCCTTCAACTACCAAAATATGTAGAAAGGGTGTAGGCAAACAACTTTGTTTTTCGCTCCTCTTGAAGTGGCATAGAACTATGCCAAGGGCCATTAACTAGGACTATACATTTTATTGTGTACAAAATTATCTTAACCTAAAGGAGGTTATTCTAGTTAGCATCTTTCATTTGTAAGATTAAAATTAGGAAGTCCCATTGTCTATTTTTAGGAACAGGGAGGTCATTATCAAGGTTTTCATGGTTTGAAGAATATATCCAATGAATAGGATGGTGTACATTATTATCTCATCGATGGGATAAGTCTTTTAAGTGAAAGTGATGATGTAGCTAATAAAATTCGATTCATTCACAAGATCTAAAAACGATACAAAAACACAAGAATGGAAAATAACTATCTTTTATTCCTTCTCCATCACTAACTATCACAATGAAAGTTCAACCTCTTATAACTACTCTCTCTTATTTTCTAAAACTGCTAATTTTATAAAATTCTCGCATGACTCTAAAACTAACCAATAACTAAAAGCTAACTAGAGTGACACTATTTGACAACTTAATTTATGATTAGGTGCATAAACTAATAGATAATTGATAATTACACATTAAAGAAGTCTTGAAAAAAGCACTAAAACCCAATTTGAGGCATTACATGAAGTAATTTTTCCCTAGAAAAGTGCCGAAACATGGTTCAATTTGAAGAGTCAGATCGACATGATAGTGTACTCTTCGTGTTAATGTATTTGTAACTTCAGAAGATATTCTTATGTATATTATTATTGTATGTTGTTGTACCCCCATTGGAGATGTGTTTGCCTCCTTGTGGGATGTCTTTGTTGTGTCTAGACCTTGAGATACAACCTTCATTGTAAGTCGGGGCAATAGTACCCAGTGTAACATCATGTAATGTGTATTTGCAGTCTCTCTAGGAGAAGTCAACTCTGTTAGGTAACAAATCGGCCCTAGTCATGTAATAGGCCAGTCACTTGATTAGTATAAATAGGGAGGCGCCCTCCCTCATTTATACACACCACACACTCTCTCAAGTTCGCATGAGAAAGAGAGAGAGACAAGGGAGGAGAGATATATAGTTGTCGAATAATTCTTATTACTAGGTTTGATCATCTCATGACATAGTCTTTGTGACTGTACTATTCTGAGGAAGTTTGTGGGGTTTTCTCCTTTATGGTTTCCCTGGCAAAAATCTTTGTGTCTTGTGTACCTATTATATTGTATGCATCTTGTTCTACTTGTTATTCTTTTGACAAAGATCCTAATTAAGCTAATAAGATCTAGAAAAACTAACATGGTATCAGAGCCTCTCTGAAAGAAGGCACTATGTAGTAACAAAAACTAGGGATTCTTAGTTAAAGGTGTTCTCTCCACATATCATCAAGAAAAGAGGGTTAGGCTAACTCGCCTCAGTAGGGTGCATATTTTGGTGGAAGTAGTTTCATATTTAAAGGAGTTTCAATTTTGACCCCGCCACTAGTGCGAGGAGAAACTAGGGCGTGAAGTTTCGAAGGCTTCCCACCTCAATCTTCAGAAAGTGACCCTGTTGAGTAACTCACCTTAAGGAGGCACATCTTTCTGTCCAAACATAATTCCCAAACTCTAAGTTTAGAAAAATAGGTTAGCCAGCTCTGGAACCATGTTGGACACCTCAAATCGATAAGATCTAAATCTTTGTTATTTCCATTTGAGGTTCTCATATGAAAAAGATGACCCACCATACTCAGCTTGAGAACAAGCTTGGAGGGGCTAATAACTTATGAGCATGGAAGTACAAAATCTCTCTGATCCTTGAAGAAAATGATTTGGATCAATACATCATTGAAGAAATTCCAAAACCAGAGGGAGATGAGGCTAAGGCTGCTCATAAGAGAAGCATAGCTAAGGCCAAGAGAATTATTGCAGATTCTATTAAGGGTCACCTCATCCCCCATGTGTCTTCATTCAATACACCAAAGGAAGTATATGACGCTTTGACAAAGATGTTTGAAGGAAAGAACATCAACCAAAAGATGACTTTGAGGAACCAGTTGAAGAATGTGAAGATACAGAACTCTGAGACTATACAGTCTTACTTCACAAGGGTTGCTCAAATCAAAGAACAACTTGACGCAGTTGAAGAGAATGTCGAAGAAGGAGAAATTGTGATGACTACCTTGAATGGTCTCCCTATATCATGGGACTCATTCATTCAAGGAATCTATGTAAGAAGGAGGTTGATATCTTTCAGTAGACTCTGAGAAGAATGTGCACAAGAAGAAGCTCGACTCGTGAAAATAGAAGAGAATATGGGAGTAACTAAAGATCAAGCTCTCATAGTTCACAGCAGGAAGAACTACAAGAAGAAGGAGAAGAAGGACAACTTTCATCACAACAAGAAGAAGGATAAGAAACAAAAGAAGACCAAGAGATATCCTTCCAATGTTTTATGCTATACTTGTGATGACAAGGGACATTTTGCAAGAGGCTGTCCCATCAGGAAAAAGAGACACTATGCTCATATTGTCGAAGACAATGAACCAACAAACAAAAGATTCGAAAGAGAGAAGGATGATTCAGATGAAGAGTATGTGCTAATATCAGTACTTACTGGAACTATCTCACATGGAAGTAATGATTGGCTTATGGATGGTGGAGCTTCTAAACACATGATGAGATACAATGAATCATTCGTTATTATGTCTAAACATGAGTCGCCTCATAAGGTGAAAGTTGGGGATGATTATCAATACCCCATAAAAGGGAGTGGATAAGCTTCATACAAGCTAGACTATGGGAAATCTTTAAAGATGAAGGATATGCTATATGTTCCAGGTTTGAAGAAGAATCTTCTCTCCATCTCTCCACTAGATGCAAAGGGAATGAGAGTTGCTTTTGTCGATGTCCAACTTCTGATGTGGCCTAAAGGGAAGACAATAGATGATGCAACTGTGATTGGAGAAGAAGATAGAGGCTTGTACAAGCTAAAGGGACAGCCTGAACAAGCACTGGTTCACGAGCCAATTGAACCAAGCGAACTATGGCATAGGATGCTTGCACATGTGCACTACATAGCACTACCGATGGCAAGAAAAGCAACATATGAACTACCAAGATCTAGGCAAAGCATGAAGGAATTTACAAACAATGTGCACAAGGAAATAATGCGAAGAAGACATTTCCCAGTAGTGAGAGCAAGGATAAAGGAATACTGGAGATAGTACACTCGGATGTATGTGGACCCATGTCTTCTATCTCATTAAGTGGGTATGTATACTATGTTTCCTTTATATATGATTTCTCACGTAAGACTTGGATATATTTCTTGAAAGGGAAAATGAAGTTTTCAGTAATTTCAAGGAATATAAATCCTTGGCCGAGAACCAAACCAATAGGAATATCAAGACTCTACAATTAGATAATGGCAAAGAATTCACCTCGAAAGAATAAAAGGAACTTTGCATAGAGTTTGGGATTAAGAGGGAGTTGAGAACTCCATACAATCCTCAACATAATGGGGTTGCGGAATGAAAGAACCAAATCATCATGAAGAAGAAAAACCAATGCTACATGATCAGGATCTTCCTATGGACTTTTGGGTAGAGGTAACAAGAATAGTTGTCTATGTACATAATCATACTCCTCATAGAGTACTTGACAGCAAGAATCCAAAGGAGGCTTTCTCAGGAGAGAAACCATTAGTCAACCATCTGAGAATATTTGGTCTCCTAGTGTACATACTTATCCCAAAGGAGAAAAGGACCAAGCCCGATCCTTCTGGGAAAAAGGGTATATTCATAGGATACAGTGATACATCAAAGGCCTACCAGATATATTTCTTGGGATTCAAGAAAATCGACATCAGTAGATATGTAACCTTTGATGAAGACTCGACATACTTCAAATCCAAGAGGACACCTATTCAAGAGGATGATGAACCCGAAGAGACGAGAGCCCGAGATATGGAAATTGGATAAGCAATTCCAGAAGACCATGAAGATCATGACATGGCAGAACCATAAGAGCCAGTAGAGACAATCCTTGAGAAGGAATCCCACAAGAGGAAACTAGCATGGGCGCGAGAGCTCATACGAGAAGTAGAAAGGTATGGCACTCCAGAAGGAATACATAGAGAAAGAAAAAGGGCGCCCTACAAAAGCTATGTGGCTCTGCTATGTGACATCATTGACAGAGAACCTTCCACCTATGAAGAGGCTATCAAAAATAAAGAATGGAAGGATGCTATGATTGAGGAATATCAGTCGATCATGAAGGATGATTTCTAGGAGATAGTTCTAAGACTGGAAAATAAATCTGTTGTAACTTCGAAGTGGATCTACAAAATCAAGCATGTTGCAGTTGGAAGCATCGAGAAATACAAGGGAAGGTTCATAGCATGAGGCTTCTCATAGAAAGAAGGCATAGAATAAGAAGAAACATTTGCACTAGTGGAGAGGTACACTTCCATTAGGACCATAGCTGCATTGGTAGCAGTTATGAAATGGAAGATACACCAAATGGATGTCAAGACAACTTTATTTAATGGTGTAGTCGAGGAGGAAGTGTACCTGGAACAACCACTGGGATTCGAGACACGTTATAGGAAGACCCATGTGTGCAAATTGAAAAAGGCCTTGTATGGATTGAAACAGGCGTCAAGGACATGGTATGGCAGGATGGATAACTTCATGATGAGCCTAGGATTTACTAAAAGTAAAGCAGATTCCAACCTTTACTTCAAGGTTGAAGATGAAAGACCATTGATGCTTTTGCTATATGTCAATGACCTGTTTCTAACAGGCGAAGAGGAAATCACTAAAGATGCAAGGAGGAGACCTGCTATAGAGTTCGAGATGAAATACCTAGGTATGATGCACTACTTCTTAGGCATGGAGGTGTCGCAAAGTGTAGATGGGATATTCCTTGGTCAAGGAAAATATGCAGTGGAGATTATGAAGAGATTTAGAATGTTGGACTGCAAGGCAATAACCACACCTATGACATCTAACTTGAAGCTTTTGAGTGATGCTTCATCCGAGTTGGTTGATGTCATGATGTATCATCAAATGATTGGCTCATTGATGTACCTGATGAATACAAGACCAGACATATGCTTTGCGCTGAACACCCTGAGCTAGTTCCTGATGGATCTGGGACATGTTCACCTGATAGCTGCAAAGCATGTATTGAGGTACCTAAAGGGTACAATGGATTATGGGCTCAAGTATGATGTGAATTAGAAGATCAACCTACACGGTTATGTTGATTCAAATTGGTTAGGTAGCATCACTGACAGGAAGATAACTTTGGGTTGTTGCTTCAGTATGGGATCTAACATGATATCCTAGTTCAACAGGAAGCAATCAAGCATGGAACTGAGTATAGCTGAGGCAGAGTATGTTGCCTCTTGCTCGACTAGTTGCGAGGCAGTGTGGCTGTGAAAGCTATTGTTTGACTTGCTTGATATCTAGTTGGATGCGACTTGTATCTTTGGCGACAATCAGAGTTCCATGAAGCTATCGTAAAATCATGTGTTCCATGACAAGTCGAAGCACATTGAGATCAAGTTCCACTATATCATGCATATGGTGTAGAGAGGAGCAGTGAAGCTCTAGTACGTGGCAACAGATGAGCAAATAGTCGATGTGTTGACCAATCCTTTAGCAGAGTGAAGTTCGAGTACTTCAGAGAAAGACTTGGTGTGATCAAGAACGAGAACCCTCAAAACATGGAGTGATGTGTTATAGAATAGATGGAGAGGTAGGTTGTCTGAGCGTAAAATCTCGATGAAGATCCTGTTAGGATTATCAATCCTCCCTTTACCATACTGTCTATTAGATTATATTTGCCTAACTTAGGAACCTTAATTCATTATTTGGGTCCATTAGCACCATTGGGTCCACTTGGCCTAATGGGGGCACCTAGATCAGCTACTAGAGTTTGGGAAACACTTCTAGAGGTTAACTGCCACTTAGTGCATGTGTATACATCATTTTGGGCACCTCCTAGACCAATCCCTTCATTTTAGGAGCAACTGGGAGTCCCGATACCAACCTCCATCAGTTAGGTGGAGTTGGAACTAGTTAGTCTTAGTTAGCCCCCAGTTACCTTCAATTAGTTCACAATCAGTTGGCTAGCGCTAGCAATGCATGGCTAATGCATGGTTGCATGGGGAGGAGCGCTTTTCCTACCTACCACACTCAGTTGCACTAAGTTAACTAGATGTGACTTATTGATTGAGTTGTTGGACATGAGGGAGTTGATCTTTGGACTCATACTTTGTCAGTTACTTCATAATTAGTTAGCTAGCTCTAGTAATGCATGGATAATGCATGGTTGCATGGGGAAGAGCACTTTTCATACCTGCCACACTCAGATGCACTGAGTTAACTAGCTTACATTGATTGATTGAGTTATTGGACATCAGGGAGTTGATCCGTTGAACTCCAATATATATTGAGAGACCATGAGTTAGAGATTCAGTTAGATACAGTTAGATCCACTTGGTAGATTCGAATTGATACCTAATGCATTTGAATCCTTCCTATTTGTAACCTATTGTACATTGGATTTATTATGATGAATATATTGTAAATTCTTTAGCAATACTTGTTCGTTTCCTGTGTGTTTTGTTTTGCTTAGTTTGTATGTTCATTCAATTGTTGCAACATAATCAGAACTCTCTGCTTGAAGATATTAATGGCATTCAAATTCTAATATGGTATTAAAGCCTTCTTCGGCAGGGTTTCATGTTTGTTTCTCCCCGGTGAGGAAAAGCATGATTCTAACAGTTCATATGTTTTAGTGTTATTTGCAGTGAAATTAACAGGTGCTACGTAGCTTGTGTGAAGACTTGCAGGCGTACAGTCGGAGCAATTATGAGCTCTTAAACTCCTAAACCACGTATCCTCACAACTTCCAATTTCCTTGATTAGAGGATTGATATGCAGCTGGCCTTGCGCAAGCATGGCTACCACATGATCATACATGGATGGGAGGTTGAACCTCATCAGCTGGTAGAGAGGAACAAGTTTTTGAACCGTTGTGATGAAGCATTCAGGTACTTATGTACTTATATATCCAAAGATCTCCTCTTACACCTAGAAGGCTTGAGGACTCCCAGAGAATCCTGGGAGAAGCTTGATAGCTCATTTAACAAACAAGATGAGCTTTGGGGATACATTCTAGAGAATGAGTTGGTATCTTTACATCCCAACAGTTTCGAGACTATTAAGCAATTCTTTACTAAATTCAAGTCTCTAGTACTCCAATGCAGACAGTGCGGGATAGAGCAGAAGGATGAGCAGAATGTCCTTTCCATACTTAGTAAACTAGGCCCTGAGTATTTTGTATTTGTTTCCATATTTCATTCCAAGTGGGAAAGCTTTCCTGATTGGAAGGTTCCTTCATTAGATTCTTTTTTCGAGTCCTTAATCAAGGAGCAAGACAAGTTGATCTGAATGGGAGTCATCAAGACCTCTAAAGATCAAGGTTTCCTAGTTACTGACTCTTCCAAAGCGCAAGAAAAGGGGAAATCAAAGAAGAAGGAGACAAACGCAGTTGATTCGAATCAACAAACTTTCGAAAGGGCCTCCGGCTCTAAAAGAAAAAAGAAAAAGTGTCCCTACTGTATGAGGGGTTTTCATCCAGAAGACTCATGCATGAAGAAGATCCTCGACCAGATGAAAGCTCTGTGTGTTCAGAACAATATTGCCCTTCCACTAAGAGCAGTGATGTTAGATGATGAAGAGAATACTGAAGAAGATAAGATATGCTTGCATGCAAGCCTCTCTCCATCGAAGTCTTATGTGATAGATTCTGGAGCATCCAACCACATGGTTGCTTCCATGGAGTCCTTCATCACTTTCCCTCTATCAGGAGGACCTAGCAGTCATATGGGAGATGACTCTAAAATGCCAGATGTTGAGAGAGGTTCAGATAAAATCCAGCATGATTATTTCATGCCCTCTCCTACAGAAAAGCAAATTGTTGAAGATGAAGAAGAAGCAGATTTTCCCTACAGTCAATTTGAATGGAAGAAAGTCTCCATGAAGTGACTCCTTCTCTTGCTGCTCCAGAAGTGTATGAGATATCTGATATCTCATCTCCTCACATGGCTGATCCATAAGAAGACATTCAAATCTCTGTTTGTGAAGAAAAACACTCTTCCTATTCTTTGCAAAATTTCTTTAGTAAATCTTTAAATTTTGTGCATAGTTTACCGTTAACTGTTTAAAAAACGGTAGAGGAATTTGATTTCTCTATCTATAATGATGTTGCTAGTGTGAATATCAGTAATATTCTAGAAATAATATCAGATTATAAGAGTGGTCCATTCACTCTCATTAATCTAGAGCTTCCAATAAATTCCTACAGGATTACATGCACCAAAAATCAGAATTTTGAAGAAGGATAAAATTGTGCACCTACCGTCTCGGTGGAGAAACGTTTTGGATCTGATATGAATCTTGTTGGTTCTGATTTATTTTCTGATATGATAATATGTGATTCAGGTTTCAAGATTCAAGAGCTTTAAGTATTTCTTATAACTGGTTTCACAAATCTTGGTGTGACAAATCAAGCACCGCAAGTCTCTTTCAATTTTGTTGTTGAAGATTCGATGTTAGTTCTTTCTTATGAATTTGCTGATATCATATTTTGTGAAATATTGGATATTTCTGAAGCTATATCAGATTATGGAGCTCAAGCATTCACTCTCCACAGTCCCAGGGCTTTTCTACCTTTGGTCACATGCCCATCTCCTCACAGAACTAGTAAAGAGGGAGACATTCTGCATCCGTTTGGACACTTGCTCCTAACACTTGGGGCTGATTTTATCACTCATGGTTTTCTATTCAAGGCTAATATATATGAGATTCTTGGGTGTTCCTCACATGGTTTGAATTCTCAAGAACTTTTACCCTCTCTTCAGTTGATTTCAACTGCTCTACATGGGTCCAGTTTTCATCATGCAGTTGTTTATATATCTGATTCAGTTGGGTACATTATTCTTCTTTCAAAGAGGAAGATTTCTCCAGACATAAACATGTTGTTTGGATTCATGGGTTCACCTGCACAAAAGAACCAAGATATTGCTATTGCATAGTAGCAACAAATATTTTTACAAGTTTTTCCAAAATTTGTATTTCTGCTTATTTTGAGGGGGGGGGGGTTCCCATGAGGTTTTCCCCTATTTCCTCAGTTGTATCAAGTAGATTTTTTTACGATATTTTAGATTGTATTTGAGTGATCTATAGTCTTTTTACTAGGGCCCACAGTTGTCCAAGTTAGGATTCAGGGGGGGTGTTAGGATTATTAATCCTCCCTTGACCATGCTGTCTATTAGATTATATTTGCCTAACTTAGGAACCTTAATTCATTATTTTGGTCCACTAGTACCATTGGGTCCACTTGGCCTAATGGGGCCACCTAGATCAGTTACTAGAGTGTGGGGAACACTGCTATAGGTTAACTGCCACTTATTGCATGTGCATGCATCATTTTGGGCGCCTCCTAGACCAACCCCTACATTTTAGGAGCAATTGGGAGTCCCGACACCAACCTTTATCAGCTAGGTGGAGTTGGAACTAGTTAGTCTTAGTTAGCCCCTAGTTACATTCAGTTAGTTCACAATCGGTTAGCTAGCGCTAGCAATGCATGGCTAATGCATGGTTGCATGGGGAGGAGCTCTTTTCCTACCTACCACACTCAGTTGCACTGAGTTAACTAGCTGTAACTGATTGATTGAGCTATTGGACATCAGGGAGTTGATCTTTGGACTCATACTTTGTCAGTTACTTCACAATCAGTTAGCTAGCGCTAACAATGCATGGATAATGCATGGTTGCATGGGGAGGAGAACTTTTCCTACCTACCACACTTAGTTGCACTGACTTAACATCTAGCTTACACTGATTGATTGAGTTATTGGACATCAGGGAGCTGATCTGTTGAAATCCAATATGGATTGAGAGACCATGAGTTAGAGATTCAGTTAGATACAGTTAGATCCGCTTGTTAGATTCGAATTGCTACCTAATGCATTCGAATTCTTCCCATTCGTAACCTATTGTACATTGGATTTATTATGATGAATATACTATTTCCTGTGTGGTTTATTTTGCTTTGTTTGTATTTTCATTCTCCAATCAATTGCTGCAACATAATCAGAACTCTATGTTTGAAGATCTTAATGGCATTCGAATTCTAATAAATCCTAGGTTACTCAAAGATAATAAGTCCTTACATGTTTATATGCTAGAAATAACAGAATACACAGATGCATGATATATGACATGGGAAATGAGACAGGTTGTCCAGGCGGGAAAAATCCTAGTGAAGAAGGATGCTTGGATGTAATCAATCATGTAAGTTGTCCTTAGATGTAATCAGTCCCGACGAAGCTCGGAGTTTATCCTTGTATGTAATGAGTCCTGAGACAGGTTATTAAAGTGTAAATATGAACCTTGGAGTGGTACGTAGGTTACTCGAATGTAATAAGTCATGTGGATTTTCTGAGTGTAAAAAGATCCCTGGCGTGGTACATAGGTTACTTGAATGTAATACGCCCCAAAGGTTATCTGAATGGAAAAGATCACGGATGCAGGTTATTTAGATGTAATATGTCATTACATATATATCTATATATGTGTGTGTTCCCATGTTGAGATGGTAAGGTCACGAAGCACACGAGGTGCACCTAAGCGACTCTCCTTTACTAGTAGAACGCACGTTGACCGTGCAGAGACGTAATGCATTGAGTGTGCTCCTAGGATATTCTCACATAATAGAAGCTACGAGTTGTCTTAATGATGTGAAAATATCATGGCTTACTCCTATGGCGATAGAACACAGGTGGTTTGCATCTGAGTTGTGTAATGTTCTATTTTGTTTTTGTGCAGGAAAAACAGGTGATATGGATACGAGAAGATAAAGGTAGGATACGTAGGTTATTACTGTGGCAATGAAAAGAAGGTCCTAAATTGTTCCTACGTGATGGTTGGCTCGAGTTGTGATGAAGACCTGGATGAGGACTAGACCTATACCTAGCATGAAAAAGGGTTGGATATGTAGAAACTTCTGATGACAAATAGTATCGTTTGATGATCGTTAAGAAGACGATGATGGCATCAACTATGATGATGACTCCGCAATGAATACTTGACAAAATGTGTTGATGATTGTGGAAGAGAGAGAATACCTTCCTAGTTAAGAGGGAGTGTTGATGTATTTGTAACTTTGGAAGGCATTCTAATGTATATTATCATTGTAAGTTGTTGGACCCCCATTGGAGATGTGTTTAACTCCTTGCAGGATGTCTTGATTGTGTTTAGACCTTGAGGTACAACCTTCGTTGTAAGTCAGGGAAATAGTCCCTAGTGTAACACCATGTAATGTGTATTTGGAGTCTCTCTAGGAGAAGTCGGCCCTATTAGGGTAATAAGTCAGCCCCAGTCATGTAATAGGTTAGTAACTTAATTAGTATAAATACGGAGGCACCCTCCCTCATTTATACATAGCTCACACTCACTCAAGTTCGTGAGAGAGAGAGAGAGAGAGACAATGGAGGAGAGATATATAGCTTCCGAATACTTCTTATTAATGGGTTTTATAATCTTATGACACAGTATTTCTGACTATACTATTATGAGGAAGTTTGCGGGGTTTTCTCCTTTATGGATTCCCTGGTGAAAATATTTGTGTCTTGTGTATCTGTTATATATTATGCATCTTAATGTACTTATTATTCTTTCAGACAAATATCCTAATTAAGCTAATAATATCTATAAAAACTAACACTTCAGGATGCAAATTCATATCAAATTTAGCCCAAACAAATAACCAAGACAAAATTTATGACCCTCAAAAACTCGTGTATCATTCTCCTCTAGTTGAAAAGAATGCAACTATTGCAAGTTATTGTCTTCAAATTGCTGCCACTTAACAGGATCTAAATTCAACAAGTCCCGCTTTATAATCCATGTACTCTCTACTAGTGCTAATCCTTCCCACTGGACCAGATATTAGTTGTATTGGCCTTCCCAAGTATGAGGGGTCTTCGTATCTAAAATATGCACAATATTTTCCTTTTTTCTTCCTCAGAATGGCCTATTTTCAATCCACCTCTACCTCACTGTCATCACCCAAACCAAATCATACCCATGGAAGATATATAAATTGGAAATGTTAAACACAGGGGAAATATCGAGATTAGTTGGTAAATCGACCTTATAAGCATTGCCATTAATTTTCTTGAGAATCTTGCAAGGACCAATTTTCTTATACTTCAATTTGTGGTAGGTTCCTCTAGGAAATCGTTATTTCCATAAATAAACCATCACCAAATCACCTTCATTTAATACATGATATTGTCAACGAACATCTTTTATAATTGTGTAATGCTCATTACTGGCTTGCAACTTTTGTCTCACTTGTTGTTGCAACTATTGAATGTGATCTACAAATGCTTCCCCATCATCGATGGTCTTATTCCCCATGATGTATCATCCTATTCCCAAGTGGTAGTTGTACCTAATTTAGGGAACCCATATCATTTCTATCATAAAAAACCTAAAATGGAGATTTACCTAGAGATCTATTCATTGAATTGTTGTAGGAAAATTATGCTCGAGGTAAATCCAGATCTCGCTTGTTGGGATTATCTTCAGCAATGCTCCATATTAGGTTTCCAAACTTCCAATTTACTACCTCGATTTTCCCATCTATTTGGGGGTGATATGCACTATTGAAATGTAATTTAGTCCCCATTTTCTTCCATAGAGTGCTCCAAAAATGACCCAAGAATTGAGTATTTCTACAAGAGGTGATAGTTTTTGGAAAACCATGAAATCTAACAATTTATGACAAAAACAATTTTGCCACCCTCGATGCATCACTAGTTTTCTTGTAAGTAATGTAATGAGTCATTTTAGAGAACCTGTAAACAACCACAAAAATATAATCACTACCTCATTGTGTGTTTGGGAACCCCAACACAAATTCCATGCTCATATCTGTCCATGGGTCTATGGGCATTGGTAATGGCATGTACAACCCTATACTCTATGAGTGTCCTTTAGCCATTTGGAAAATCATACACTGTGCCACATACCTAGTTATATATTTTTCATCTTCGACCAATAATAATTTTCTTCAATTAAGGCTAATGTCTTATCCTTTCCAAAATGTCCTTCCAAGCCACTATTATGAAGTTCTCTGAAAACATTTTCTCTCATAAAACCAATTGGAATGCATAATTGTTTTCCTTTGAAGAGGTAGCCATCTTGCATAAAATATTCACCCTAAATAAGATCCATGTTCCCGACGACTGGATTCTTCAGCTGTTCCACAATCTCCCAAAAATCGTTATTAGACACATAGAGATCCTTCAATGTAGAAAACCCAATTACTTGATTTTCCATGGTTTATAAAACAACTTCACAGACTCAAAACATATGCAACCTAATTATGCTTTCCTGATTTGTGCTTCAGAATAAAGGTGTAGCCTTGTAAGAAAGAGATTCGTTTTTCATGTTTATTATTCAATTTATTTTGGGTGTTTACATATTTTAATGCAATGTGATCAATAAATAGCACAAACTTCTTCGACACTAAATAATGCCTCCAACGTCTCAATGCTTGCACAATTGCCTAAAACTCTACATCATATGTGGAGTAGTTCTTTCCTACATCATTAAACTTCTTACTAAAAAATTTAATTGGTATGGTTAAACAAAGCCATACGCAGGAGCAAACGGGTGGGTGTGGAACTACGTTCAGTATTTCGTGTTCTCGACGTTTCGATCTCTACTATGAGATCATCATCATGAGACCAATGGAAGCTTGGTGAAGAATGATAGTAGCCTAGTTCCGTTTAAATATGGAATTTTTGTGCTTCATAGAATTTTACAACTTTTTATTTTTATTTTAATTAGGTTGGTTTGGTTTTAAAATTATTAAGATGAATGAGGGTTTTTTTTGGTTGTTGATAAAAAAATTTATAATCAACTTTTTTTATTAATTAATGTTTTAAATCTAAAAAGTTGTTTTTCTAATTAAATCAATAATAAAGTTTAAGGTTTAAAAATATTCTCAATAAGTTTTTTTAATAAAGTTACCAAGATAAATTTATGATATTAGGTTTTTTTTTTCCTTTTTTATAAAATTTTATAATAAAAAAATCCTAAGTTCTTAAACCATTTTTCAATTTCTTGAAACAAATTAACTATTTTTATTTTTATTTTTATAATAAACGATTATAATAATTGATTTTATAACATTAAAATTATAAAAATTAAAAAAAAACAAAAAAACAAAACCACTTTAAACTTTAATTCTAGGTCTTACACTAATAATAATGATGGTTAAATTTAGAAAATGCCTTAAACATAAAAACTTCAATTATAACATTCAAAGTTATATTTTAATTATGTAATACATTTTTACATTATTATACCTGCCTCAGGCAGGCAGGTATATTGTAATCGATTGCAAGTCAAACTCTTTTGACTTTGGTATTAGTTGGTGTCTTTTGATGCAGCTATAAAGAATTAAAACCTGTTTTGCAAAGTATGACTTAGGGATTTGTAAATTTTTTTTTTTTTAATTTTGTAAAAAAACTATTTTTGTAAACAGCTAATTGGTGGATAGAAGATGATGTAAGCTTTGGGATTTGGTATCTGGATTTGAGTTGACATGTGGCAAGATGACGTCATAATAATAAAATTAAAAAAATAAAAATTATATCCCATTGCCATCTGGCTCATGCCTCCTGCCGCTGCCGACCGGGTCTCTTTGCCTCACTGTTGTTCGTTTCCAATTCGTCTGTCGGCTTAATATCTGCGAAGGCCATGCGGCCGCTGTCGGTTGTGATCATCTGGGAGCTCGAAAACAAAAGATCTGAAGGCTTCCTATCGCTCCATCGATGCTGCGACATGACATCCGACACGACAATACGATGAGCAAACCGACGAGCAAATTGCAGCTGTTTCGACTCCTCGTCGGCCTCGGACAACAGCAGCCCTTCCTTTCTCGCGCTGCCGAAACACCCTGCAATTGATCCAGCCGCATCCGACAGCCGAGCGCTCGACTGTCTGAAGCTATTTTCCACTCTAAATCCCGAGGACTCAGACTGTTCGCCCCCTGGATTCTCGACATCGACATTTTCTCTCTGCACAAAAAACTTGCAAGAGCTGAGGCGCCCTGTCATCGAGTTCCTTGGCTTCTTGATCGATATTCTCATCATGTCGATAGACCATCAATAAGTCCTGGGCCTCGACCCTACAGCCAGCAGACCAGGGTTATAAACTAGGATGAATTCTTGGTTTTTCCCTTCACACACCCAGAGTCGGTGTTGCCTCCCCCAACTATTGAAAGTCGTCGCCACCAATCCTTTTAGAAGTTTGGAGTACGCAATCGCTAACCAAGAAATATACCAGTGTGGTGAGAGTCGATTTCGATCGGTTGTTAGTTGGCGTATGATATAAATGTGTGTGAGGATAACTAAGGGTGGGTCTTGATCTGCTTCTTGTGATGTGATAACGCCCAGTGTTGTTGGCCCAAAGGACTGTGCCGTCCATATGTTCTCCAAATATCTCAGGCTCATTGCTTCAACCTTTGCTTTGATCTGAAATTTTCCTGTAATTTCCTTGCATGAACCTACGCATGTTTGAGTTTGAGTTTGCGCCCTTGAATCTATAGTTTCTCCTTGAAAAATGTTTCATCTTCCATGAATCTACGCATGTTTGAGTTTGAGTTTGCGCCATTCTTGCTCGGCTGCTACCGCCATCAAATATCCTCATCATAACGAGTACCGACGCTTCGACTGCAGCAGCTGCTTGGGTCCCAACGAATAGATTACGCGATTTAACTACTCTGAATGAAGATTTTCTAAAAATCCCAACGTCAAACTTCCTTCGCGAGAATATAAACCCTGATCTCTGGCAGGGATCGATGACTATGGCAGAAACCAAGTATGTCGCAGGCCTCGAAAATTGAGAGAGAATATCCATTTTTTTGGCGTTGGGTACAGGTCTCGTTGGTACACAAACTGCAATTTTAGTATTTGTGAAGATGGTTGGCATTTATCATTCAAATAATAAAATATAAGGAAGGGGTTTCGAATTAACGGAGAGCGGACAGATCGATTCATGGCCACCAGCTTGAATTGTTTTATCCTGTAAATTTAATATGGCATGTTTAATCGGGTTTTCAGAACTTTCAACTGAATAATTAATAAAAACAAAAGTTATCATCGACAATGTCACTGCCTTGTTTTATAACTTTTAATTATATAAAATAATCGGCAATGTCACTGTCACTGTATCATCCACAATGTCACTGCCTTGTTTTATAACTTTTAATTATATAAAATAAACAGCAATGTCACTGTCACTCTATCATCCGCAATGTCACTGCCTTGTTTTATAACTTTTAATTATATAAAATAACCGGCAATGTCACTGTCACTCTCTTATTGTG
>LPNX010184068.1:891683-920083 GCA_001517045.1 Pseudotsuga menziesii
TCTTAATTCATTTTTGTTTTAATTTCTTTCAAATTGTAATTATATTTGTTTTATCATATATTTTTATAGCAAAATTATCCTATTGCTATATATTTTCAATCTCTTCTTAGGAGGCAGGTACTAAGCAACTTTGTTGCTTATTCCACTTGTTAATAATTAACTTTAAAATTTAAATTTTAAATTAAAACAAAGTATTTTGAAAAATTAAAAACCTTATAATTAAAAAAATTTATAAAAAAAAGGAAAAAAGAAAACCTAATATCATAAATTTATCTTGGTAACTTTATAAAAAAAAACTTATTGAAAATATTTTTAAACCCTAAACTTTATTATTGATTTAATTAGAAAAACAACCTTTTAGGTTTAAAACTTTAATTAATAAAAAAATTAATTATAAAATTTTTTAGCAATGAAAAAAAAACCCTAATTCACCTTAATAATTTTAAAACCAAATCGAGCTAATTAAAATCAAATAAGTTGTAAAATTCTATGAAACACAAAAATTCCATATTTAAATGGAACTGGGCAACTATCATTCTTCACCAAGCTTCCATTGGTATCCTGATGACGATCTCATAGTAGAGATCGAAATGTCAAGAACACGAAATACTGAACGCAGATCCACACCCACCTGTAATTGGTATACTTGCTTGGCTAAGCACAACTCCAATGCCTACATGTGAAGCATCACAATCTACGTCAAAGATTTTATCAAAATTTCGTAAGACTAATACATGTGTCTTAGTTAGCTTCTTCTTTAGAAATATAAAACTTTCCTCAGCTTCAATGGTCCACATGAATGTCTTGCCTTTGGTGCAATCTATTATGGTTGCTACAATACTACTAAATATTCAAATAAATTTTCGATAAAAGGTGTCCATCCCATGAAGACTTCTTACCTCTGTTATGCCCCTAGGACTAGACCACTCCAAAATTTCTCTGACCTTCTCTGAATCCATCTTTACTCCTGCTGCTGAGATGACAAAACCTAGAAATACAAAACTTTCTTGCAGGAACCTGCATTTCTTTATATTTGCATAAAGTTGATTTTTTCTCAATACATCCAATATAATATTTAAATGTTACAAGTGATCATCTTTGTTGTTACTAGAAACTAGGATGTCATCAAAATAAACGACAACAAACTTACCAATATAAGCTCTAAGCACAACATTCATAAATCACATAAAAGTACTATGTGCATTGCACAACCTGAATGGCATCACCATCCATTCATATAGTCCATTCTTGGTCTTGAAGGCACTTGCTTATTCATCCCCTTCGTGAATCCAAATCTATAGGTATCCACTTTGCAAATCAATTTTACTAGAATATTTAGCTCTGGCTAGCACATCCATCATGTCGTTCAAGTGCGGTATAGGAAACCAATATTTGATGGTAATTTTATTGATTGTTTTTCTATCTATGCACATCCTCTATGTATTATCTTTTTTTGGAGTTAACAATGTTGGTATAGCACAGGAACTCATGCTTTCTCTTACCACACATTTTTTATATGTTATGTTACTTGACATTTGAGCTTTGCAAGTTGTGTTTATCTTTTTTTGGAGTTAACAATGTCGGTACAACATAGGGACTCGTGCTTTCTCTTACCACACATTTTTTTATATGTTATGTTACTTGACAGTTGCGCTGAGCAAGTTGTGTAGGACTCATCCGATAGGATTCCTGATTAGGTAAAGATGATATTGGGATTATATCAATGCAATATTGAATATCCCTCTTTAGTGGAATATAATCATGTAGCTCATTAGGGATAACATCAACATATTCTTCTAGTACCTTGGCTAGTTCAGTAGGTATTTGTATGTCTTCCCCGACTCCTTTTTGCACTATTAATGCACAACAAAAACTTGTTTCCTTCATTTCCTTAACAAGATCTCTTTATGTCAACATATCCTTAGCTTTCCCTTCATCCTTAAGGGGAAATAAGACAACTTTCGATCCATCTTTCCAAAATTTCTAGGTATTATTTTCTCAATCATGCATGAATTTTTTGTCATATTGCCAAGGCCTCCCCAATAACATATGACATGCATCCATCAGAATGACATCACACCATACTTCATCTTTATAAGTCTTACCATTGGAAAACTTGATCAAACATATTTTATTAATGGTGACTTTATTCCCTTTTTGAACCATGCAATTCGGGAAGGATGGGGACGTGTTTCACAACGTAATTTCAATGTATCTACCACCTCTTTGGAAACAATATTCTCACAACTACCACTATCAACAATAACTTGGCATACGAATTGCTTTTGCAGTTGTGGTTCTAAAGAAGCATGAATTGGTTGAAGATTGAAATAGAGCTTTACAAAGGGTTCAATTCGACTCTAAGAAGATTTGAATTCTTCTTTTGATTTTCTTGTTATGTTTAGAGCCTTCGACTCTGGTTCTTCCTTGGTGAGATGGTTGATGCTGTCTCCATTGATCTATAGTCGTTTTGAAGGTTGTTGTTCATGTTGCTTAGAGGATTGGCCGTTGCTGGCTTTGATCTTTTGAATTTTCTTAAGTTGTTGCAGGTTGTTGATTTGGAGATAGCATGGAATTCCTCTGCATTGATTTGGTGCTGAGTGGAGATTTCTCCTCTACGTTTGGCAGGATTGGAAAATCAGTGTCTGGATTCCCCCATGGATCCTTTTAGCTCCAAGAAGCTATTTACGTTGGATGCTTTCTTGAACTGTGTAGTGTCTCGACTCTTTGCTGCTCTGGACACTGGTTGCTAGTTTTTGCAGGCTGCTACTCTGGTGCTTGCATGGAGTCTTCTTTTTTAGGCCAATCTGCTCATTTAGCTCTTCCTTGGCCTTGTGTATTTTTCTTCAGCAGCTATTTGGTAGCAGAATCTCGGCGAGATTGCCTCATTTCTGGGGTGCTTTTTGCTTTGGGTCTTCCTGCTCTTGAATTTATGAGTCTTCTTAAGAGGTGTTCTTAGCTGTTTTCTGGTGGTTGTTCTTATGGATTCTAGTGGGGATCCTCCACTACCTCTTCCTCCTGACCTGGAGGCTTTCAAGAGATTCATTGCTTCTTTTGGCAAGAGGAAAGGAGGCCTTACTCATAAATTTGTCAAGAAAGTTGATATCCCATCTGTAGAATTACCTGCTGATCGGACCTGTTGTTCAGCCTTAAATCTTGCCGAACGTGGGCTAATCGGGAAATTCATTGGCCTCTGGCCTTCTCCAAAGGCCATTGATGGTTGGGTGTCGATAAATTGGTGCCCCTTAGTTTCTGATGGAATCCGAAATCATTTTGTGGGAAGAGGTTATTATGTTTTCGTTTTTTACTCTGCAAAGGACTGTGACCTTATCCTTCGAAATGGTCCATACTTCATGGGCCCTTAGGGGATCTACTTGAACAGGTGGACCCCTAATTTTGATCCCACTCAAGATGTTCTGTCTGCTGTCCTGTTTCGGAAAAGGCTCCTGCATCTCCCTTTACACTACTGGAACTCAGACTCCCTTGAAGCCATTGGGAACAAGCTTGGTAAATATATTGACAGGGTTGAACGGATAGATCAATTTTCATGCGCAAGAATATGTGTAGAAGTCGATTTGGAGATGAGCCTACATGAGGCAATCAATTTAACAGTTGTTGAGTGGTTACATATCCAGGAGTTGGATTATGAACAAATTCCATTCAAATGTAGATTCTTCCAGGGTTACGACCATTTTGCTCGAAACTGTAAGAAAAAATCAGAAGAGGAAATTGAAAATGAGAAAGATGTCTAGTGGACCCAAGTTCAGAAAGCAGGAACTTCCAACCAGGGGCCTATAAAGAAAAGCAAAGAAGGTAAAACCATGGATGGTGTCTCTAATGTTGGGAAGAATCCTATTCCTCGGGCTGTTGATATCTCCAAAGCTCCTTCCAATCACTTTGTTGTCCTTAGCTCTTCCGAAACTATCCTCGAAGAAGGTGAATTACAACAATTCAATGGGCATGTGATGGAATCTGAAGTAAACATAGTAAATCCAGATCAATCTGGTCCATCTTTATCAGTTCCTCTTTGGGTTGGAGAACCTTCCCTTGTTTCTCCTGTTGGGGTTAGCTCTCCCCCTCCTTATCAGGCATTGCTTGTAAGAAAATGGTTGATAGCTCTGGATCTTCTGATGAAGATTCAATTGATCAACTCTCCAAAAAGGTTGGCAGGAAGACTAAGAAGGAAATCCGGGAAGAAGAGGCTAAGAGGATAAAGATGCAAGGAAACCAGCCCACCATCGAAATTTCATATGGGAGGAACAAGAGAACCAGGCCTCCTCTAACTTGGGTAAGTAATGCAAATCGTCTCTTGGAACTGCATGGGATTGGGGAACCCAATCAAAGCTCAAGCAGTTAAAGATCTAATGAGAATGGTCCCTTCTGAAATTCTCTTGCTTCAAGAGACCAAGGTTGAAGAGGAAGATCTCATTATCTTAAGTAAAAATAAATGGAAACTGAACACATACAAAGTTGTCAGTGCTGGAGGCACCTGTGGGGGATTAGCCACTCTATGGTGTGAAGAGAATTTTTAGTTAAAAAACTGGTTTGCCACCCAACACTGGATATTTTTAGAGCTCTTTCACTTTGCCGGTAAGATCTCTATCGCCCTCTTTAATCTCTATGTTCCAGTTAATTACATTGAAAAACAAGAATGCTGGAAATCGTTATCAGAATCCTAGAGTTCAGTTCTCTTATAAATATAATATTAGCAGGTGATCTTAACATTTCATTAGCTCCTAATGAAAAAAAGGAGGTCCACTAGGTAAGGATTATATGCATGATATGGTGGAGGAGTTGATTCAAGTTTGGGATTTGATCGACTTAAAACCCAAGCTTGGGCATTATACGTGGTCTAAACATAGAGTGAGTGCCACAAGCATCTCTGCCATGCTTGATCAATTTCTTGTTCACAATCCATTGATTGATGGGAAAACCATTATCTCAACAAAATTTTTACCCAAGCTCACGTTAGATAACCATACAATTTCTTTGTTGTTTGAAAAAGAAGAGGAACTTGGTCCAATCCCGTTCAGGTTCAGCCTCCTCTGGATTGAGAGTCGGGTTTATGGATGTTGTAACTCAGGATTGGCCACAATTTGTAGTTGGCTCTCCTAGTTTTTTCTGGGAACAAAAATCGAAGAAAACCAAACTCGCGCTGAAGCAATGGGTCAAAAATCCTCTTCCCTCTCCTAAGACCAGTAGGAAAGAAAGAGTGTGAGAATTAGCTGCAATTCAATTTGGTATGGAAGGAAGAGATATTTCCATTTCTCATTTATATCTGGAAAAACTTGCCCAGTTTAGCACCTCTCAATCGTACAAACATGAAGAGGAACATCTCAGGCTAAAGTCTCATTGCCTCTTGCTGAAGGTAGAAGATAAGAATACTGCATATTTCCATCATCAATGCATGGTCATATTGTCCCGAAACCACATCTCGGAAATCTCCATTGGTGAGGGGGTCACAATTAAAGGCCAATATCTTCTTAACCAGTCTGCTAGTAGGCATTTTCAAATTTTATTTCAAGATGATGGTCTCATCGATGAGGAAGTGTCTTCTGAATATTTGGAAAATCTCCCTTCTCTTATTACTAATGAGGACAACTATGTTTTAATGAAACCCTTCTCTGAAAAGGAAATTGTTGATGTCATCTAGGCTATGGAATCGGATAAAGCTCCTGGGTCAGATGGCTTTTCCTTTCATTTTTATAAAGTCATATGGCCCATCATCAAAATAGATTTGGTCCGTATGGTGACTTCCTTCCAAAAAAAAGCAAAAGTGGGAGGGTGCATTAACTCTACATTTCTCGCCCTTATCCCCAAGGAAGTCAATCCTTCTTCCTTTGATAGGTTTCATCCTATTTCACTGTGTAACGCTTCTTACAAGATCCTTGCCAAAATTCTAGCTAACAAATTTAAGCTCTTGCTAGGAAAGTTGATCTCTCCTCTCCAAGGGGGATTTGTAAAAGGTAGACATTTAGTGGATAATGTAATCCAAGTTCAAGAATCTCTTCATTCAAGCTTCCAAAGGAGGTAGAAAGGCATGTTAATTAAGTTGGATATGAAGAATGCCTTTGATAGAGTAAAGCTTCCATTCCTTTATGATTTCCTACTCTCTTTTGGTTTTTTCTCTAAGTTTGTAAACCTGATCAAAGCATGTACTGACGGGCCTTGGATTGCGCCATTAATCAATGGTAGACCTACTAACTTTTTCAAAGCTTCCAGAGGCCTCTGCCAAGGGTGTCCGATGTCCCCCTTCCTATACATCTTGATGGCTGAAAATCTCAGTAGAAAACTCATAGTTGAAAAGGAAGCTGGTTACATCCCGGGCATCAATATTGCTAGGGGTGTAGACCTAATCAAGCATGCTCTTTTCGCAGATGACTCTCTTCTTCTAGGAGGGGCCCCCATGAAGATTGCTCGAGCTTTCAATGAAATTCCTCAAAAATTATGCCAAATTCCAGGTGCATTGATTAACAAAAACAAAAGCGTTGTTTATGGTGAGAATGTCGAACATACGGCAATTCTTCAAATAGCAAACTTCTTGGGCTTCCCTGGCTTCAACAAGTGGGAAAAGATAAAGTATTTGCATATCCCCTTAACTCTTGGATCGTCCCCACCCTCTCTCTGGCTAGATATATTGGCTAAGTTAAAAGCTAAAATCACTTCTTGGGGTGGACAGTGGTTAACCAAGGCAGGGAAGCTCATCTTGATTAAGGCTATTCTTTCAACTTTTCCTATTTTCCATTCCTCTTTGTTGCTATCCCCAAAGAGTATCTCGATTCAGATTTCTAAAATTCTGCGAGATTTTATCTGGAATGGTGGTAAAGGATGTGAAAATAAGATGCATTTGGTAAGTTGGGAAGTCCTTATGGGACCAATTTAAGAAGTTGGTTTACAAATTCGAGACCCTAGTCTGGATAATCTGGCATTGAGTGGAAAGTTGATTTGGCAGCTATTCCTAGACAAAAAAAATCCAGTCAGTAAGATTTTTCATATGAAATATCTTAAGGATGGCTCATTGAGAAATATTTCTTCTGCTAATACACCAACTGGCACTGCTATCTAGAACTCCTGCAGAAAAGGTTTTGAATTTTTTAACCATCAGCTATTTAGAATTCCTCGTAATGGGAAAATGATCCTTCTTTGGGAGGATAAAATATCCGGGAACCCTCCTCTTTCCTCTGTAATTCTGTTAACAGAGATTATGAATTGGGCAACAAATAAAGGACTCCTTCGATTAGCTAATATATGCATTTGGGACAGTTTGGGAAATTAGGCTGGTTGGTCTCTCCCAGATCTTGTTGCTTGTCTTAATCCTCTAAAATTTTTGTTGCTCTCTTCTCTTTCTGGATTCTCTCCTGTAGACATCTCCCAGAAACATAGTTGGGGTTATGGAATTGATGGATTTTACTCAGTTTCTAAAGGCTTCAACGCCCTTCAATCTCCCCACTGTTCATGCGTTTCACCTGCGATCTGGAGATTGGTCTGGTTTTCCCATTGTCTACTGAAGGTTAACTTTTTTTCTTGGCTGGTTTGAAATAACAAGATTTTGACAAGTGATATCTTTTTAAAACATGGCTTCAATGGCCCTTTTCGTTATTGTTTATGTAAATCAGCCTTGGTGTTGGCTGATCATCTCCTTGTCGTCTGCATTTTCTCCAAAAAAGTATGGGAGTTCTTCAAGGTATTAACTGCTCGTTTCCTTCTCAAAATTCTATTATGACTTTTTATCTAGCTTGGCATGACACATGTCCATCGAAATCGACCTCTATTTTTCTGCATAAACACTGGCACTCGATTTTGAAATTCACTTGGTGGGATCTATGGCTGGCCATAAATAGTTGTATTTTCAATGATCAGAACCCGATCTCCCAGATCGTGGCTTACAAATATAAATCATGGTTTACTGAATCTATTGGACAATTGACATCTTCTATTACAGCTTCGTTGTGGATGGGCTCTAGTCCTCAAGCTATTGGGAATAAATTGATTTGCACCAATCTTGTCAGTCTCCCTATTTGGAGGTTTCATGGGAATAAGGATGCATTTAAAAAAATTTGGATGCATTCTGCTTCATCGGTAATTTTCTTTGATGGTGCTTCCAAAGGGAATCCTGGGGCCTCTAGAGCTGGTGGCTTGGTTTTCTCACCTGACAGATTGACCAAATTCAGTTTTAGCTGTGGTCTTGGAGCCATTTCAAACAATCCGGCCGAAAGCTACAACCTACTCATGGCGACCCAGTTTTCTAAGGAGAAAGGTTTCAAGTCCATTCAAATATTTGGTGATTCTAAGATGCTGATAAAAATTTTAAATTCAGCTGACAGCCTCATTAATCCTGCCTTGAATGTTATTCTGCAGAGAATTAGGATAATATTGAAAGAATTTGACATGTTTGAATCTTTCCACATTCTCTGGGACTTAAACAATCTTCCAGATGCCCTAGCTAACAAAGTATGTCTTCTTCCTCAATGATTTCTTAGCATCAACGGGGAATCTAGTTATTTCCATCCTATTCCGTAATTGTGCTTCATCTAGTTGTAATTTGTTCTTCATGGGAGATCTCCTCTTCTTTGTAAGGCTCTGTGCATCCTCTTGTCCTTTCAACATATGTAATTAGGTTGATCGGTATTTGCCAAAACAGACTGGTATCCTTCTTCAAAATAAAATTACCCGTTTGTGTTAAAAAAAACAATAACTTGGCATACCTTTCCCCTAGAAGCGCACCTAGTTCGAAAAAGATTTGTCCTAAGCCAATAATCTTCATCATCGCTACTTTGCCTTTGCTCTTTTTGGGGAATCACTATTGACCCCTGTATCATGAGATTTTCCCCATATGACGCGGAACTTTAGATTGATCTCCTTCTTCTTCATTCTTATCTTGTACCAAGTTTAAACTAGGATTTTGTCCTTATTTTAGCTCTTGCATGTTATAATTTGAGCATTCAAATGCTCGATGACCATTTATACCACACCTAAAACACACCCAAGGTCTTCCTCTTCCACCACGGTAACCTCTACCCTTATGAAATCCTCTTCTTTGTAGTTGATTTAGGTTATCTTTTTGAGTATCTTCTGCTTTCTCAACTCATTGGGATGATCCACCTCTGCCATAATTAAAACCACCTCGTGAGGCCGACGATGTACCCCTCCTTGCTCCTCTTTTTCTTTGAGAAAATTTTTTATTTTGTTTTTCCTCGGCCTTTAAGGCTAATTGGTATGCCTCTTCCCATGTTGTGAACCCTATGCATGCTCAACTCATCTTGAAAAGAAATTTTTAAGAAATCCGCATACCTTACAACTAGTTTCTCATTTGTTTCTTGGTGATCGACACTAATGGACAACTAATAAAACTTATTAGTGAATTCTTCCACAATGGATAGGTTTTATCTTCAAGCTATGAAATATACAAAAAGGGTGTATGTATAGTCCAGAGGCAAAAAAAACTTACAATTTTTTCTCCATCTTATTCTAGGTCCTAATTTTGTCTTTTCCTTTTTGTTGTTGTCTTTTTGCACATTATCCAACAAAATCATGGCGTCCCTTCAACTTGGTGCATGCAAATTTCACTTTTTTCCCTATGTCATAGGATTTCATTAAAAAAAGAAATTACATGGCATTCACCCATCTATTAAATCCCATGGGTTAATATTCCCTACATATTCTGAAACTTCCACTTTGATCCCATCATTTCTCCCTTCTAGAGCCTTAAGCATCCTTTCTTCAAAAGGCATGCGCCCTAATTGTTCTTTTTCATGTTCTATATGTTGATCTACATCTCCTTGGCATGTCTCCTCATCAAATACTTCTCTTCATATTATTCTTTGACTATCCATCATGTTTGTAAGATTTGTTACTTGCCTCTGGAGGTTTTGCATATCTCTATGCATCTAAACAAGACCCACTCTTCCACTTTCTCCCCCAACCATCTTCCTTCTCTAATACCAAATTATATATCCAATAAACTTTGATTCATTCAGAATATCTAAAAACCATGCAAACACACAAGAATGGAAAATAACTATCTGTTATTCCTTCTCCATCACTAACTATCAAAATGAAAGTTCAACACCTTATAACTACTATCCGAGATTTTCAAAAACTGCTAATTTTAGAAAACTCGCATGAATCTAAAAATGACCAATAAGAAAAATCTAACTAGAGTGACACTATTTATCAACTAATTTTATGATTAGGTGCATAGACTAAGATATAACTGGTAAATTCAAATTTAAAAAAATCTCGAATAAACACTAAAACTACAATTTGAGGCATTATATGGAGGAATTTGGCCTCGAAAAAGTGTGAAAACATGGTCTTATTCGAAGGATCAAATCAACACAGTAATAAAATCTCTGAGATGTACTTTGCTATCAAATTTCATCCCAAATAAATAACCGAGTCAAAGGTTATGAACCTCAAAAATACATGCATCAAACATGGAGGTCAATATCTAGGTTTTCATGGTTTGAAGAATCTATTCAATGAAATGATGATGTACATTATCTCATTGATGGGACAAAAATGTTTGATGAGTAGACCCCAAAAGAGGCATGAAAGGAGAGAGCTTGAAAGTCAATACTTAACAACTGTCTTGTATACAATACTATAAAATGAAAAACTGTGATAGTTCCACATTTCATTTAAGGCCCTTCGTATGGGTACAAAGGCCACAATAAGGAAAATTATTGAAGGAGGAAGCTTGCTCATGTGTTCAATCCCATATAGAATGTTGTAGTAGGACATATATACTTTGACAACATCTTAGATAATTTAGTGGTTAGGTCATCTAAGCCACGAGACTTGCCATATGGGAAGAGTTGGATGAATCAAATCTTAACATTTTCCACTATTAAGTTTGCTTGTAAAATCTCATTTAACTATGTCGTAGTGTGCAAATGAAGAGGCATGACTGTGGTTAAGAGGATTTGATCGATTGTTTATTTCTCCATATATAACGTTATATAACGTTGAGTGTTTAGTGTAGTTTATAATGTGTGCATTTTCATCATGATTCCCCTTTCAAAAGACAAGTAGTATAATGTATAAATAATTTTAGGCCAACACAAGCACAAGCACATTTTATATTATTATTTGTGTATTGTTATGTATAGATTATCTTAGTTTAATTTGTGGTATAAAGTAAGCTTTGTGGCCTTGGATAATATTGCTCATTTTGTATCATTTTTGTACTTATAGCAACCCTTTGTACATGTGTAGAACATGGCTAAGAGTTAAAAGTATCTATGTAAACTAACTATAGTTTTCCTATGTTAATACAATGTTAATACAATGTTAACCCTTGACAACTCATATCATGTATAATCTTGCGCCCTAACTTTGTTAAAAGGGATTTGACTGTCAATTATTTATGTGTATTTAGTGTAATTTATCATCTATGCATTCCCATCATGAATCATCTCCATTCAAAGGACAGGTAAGAGCGTGTATGCAAAACTTTAGGCCAACACAAGCACACAACATAATTTATCATATTTATATTGTGTTCTTATGTATGAAATATCCGAGGACAATTTGTGATATAAAACAAGCATTATTTCGAGAATATTATGAATATCATATCATTTTTGTAATTATAAAGACTCTTTGTTCATTTGTAGAGAAAAGAATGGGAACATATATTTTTGACATTATAAGCATAAATTTATGCTTGTTGAGTTCCCATTACAAGGGTTCTTTAATATTGTATTTTAATGTATTGTTGTGTAACAATGAATTGAAGACTTGGGGGTGGAAGGTGTGGTGTGTGAGGGGACGAGAGGGTAGGGGTTTCTTAGTTCCCAATGGAAGACTTGAATTGAGCTACACATGGGGACTTCAAATAGCAACAAATAATCAAGCTGAGAGGCATGACTTATTCCTTGGAATCACACTTCTTCTATCTTATTAAATTAAGTTAGTCAAGTATCTATGTAGATTAATAATATTTTTTTTAATGTAAATTTAATGTTACACTTTTAACCATCTTAGGCCTTTGACAAATCATATCATATGTAATATTGTGCATTTTCTTTGAGTTTATTTTATTTATTGTGCATTTGGTTATTTATTATGTTTGATATGAAATTAATGAATGAATAAAATATTCTATAACTAAATGAACAACAACAACACAATACACAATACGTACAAGGCTACAATACATTTATATTGACATAGTTAGCATATGATTCTTTAGTGAGTCTGCAAAAAATGTACTTATGTATCATCACCATATTAGTACACATAACTATTTTCAAGTTAAATTGAATCCATCCATTGTAGTGTATTATCGAATCTTTTGTGTACTCTTCCACATGAATAATAGAGGTGGGAAAAGTGCACCTAATAACAATCATTTATTAATGCCACTAACCAACAACATGGGCAACATTGATTTTTTTGTGATCCCTATTTCATGCACAAAAATACATATTCATTAGACTAAAGAAGAGAATATATATGATAGGTGTCACACATGCATTTTAATCAAGAATCCTAGCTTTCATGAAAGCAAGGTTGAAATCATAGAACACATACAACTTGCCTTGTTGAAGGATGCAAATTTTGGAAACATAGTTTTCATGAACCTTGCTTTAAATATATTATGAAAAGAATGTATTGTTGTTGTAACTAAGAAGCTTATCATTGTAGAGACCTCATCAAGACTAGATCCTAAAGATAGACCAACGAAGATTGAAGTAACACTAAAGATACCAACTTATTTATCATTGGTGCACACTCAAGCAACACCTTCATCTTCAATTACATCGATTGCATAGATTTGGTCTAGTTAACTCACCAATAAGTTGTACAACCACTCCATATATGGTCCAACCACCATATAAAAAAAACATCCTCTTTATAGTCCTTTATATCGTGATATAAATTGCACATAAATATTTTTCTTGAGAAATATTTTTCTTTGATTTCACCAATGAGGAGGAAAAGATACAATATCTAGTGGGTATGCTTCATGGTCATGCATTATAATGTGGGATAGACAACAACCAATTTCAGTGACTAAATTGTCAAAGTTGAGCCAAAAAATATTGTTGAATTTGGACAACTTAACCAACTATGTGAATACTTAGATTTATCAATAATAAATGGTACCTCAACAAATCCCTTAATGACTCCAACTGAAGATTATGATTTTTTTTTATTGGAGAAAATAGTACAGTTTTAATAAGCAAAAAATAAAATGGTTGGTCACTACATTACCTCCATCATTGTTCTTACTAGTTTAGAGCATAAAATAATTGGCTTACTGGTATGTATTGTAGAAGATTTCATAATGCTTGAATACTAATGTAGAGTCGCTTTTAGGAGTATTGGCACTTGAGAAACAACTCAAACAAATGCACTACTAAATGAAAGGTTGACTCAATAAATGTTATTAAGGAATAATGGAAAAATCCCTTCAAATTTTTCATGAACTTCTCTAAGAAAAACATCCAATGAATTGAGACCACCACAACTAGTTCAACCTCATTAGGTAGGTGAATTAGAAGATGGAACTATATGTACATGAAACTTGTGGGTAGTTCCTTCCAAAACATACAAATAATCTCAATGATTTCTTAGCGCCGCCATGGAATGCTATCCATGTGTATCTCTTTTGATGTAATCCAATGTACAAATGCATATAATTTAGACATTGCTCATCGTAGATCCCGGGGTAATTCATGGTTCACACAACCATGCACGGGAAAAGGATAACTACACTACAACATAAACATGTAAGAAATTAATTGGGCATAAAATTGTAAATGCGTGGCATATTATAATAACCTAAGCTACAAAAAAGAAGCATGTAATTGACATACATACCCTTAGAAGGTTCAGTTTGTCATGTGATTCCAACCCCAAGAATTATTCTTCTAATGTGAAGCATCGTCGTAGAGTTGACCCATATAATGAAGGCGTCTTAACACTCAATATAACATCCTTTTCCAAAGAAATATCATCTTTCTTAAAAATCCATGGGATGCCACCCTTTTTAAAATACCATAGGTTTCAACCTCTCCTCTTTTCATGGCCAATGTTTCCTTTTAGTATTCAAAGAAATAATATCTCTCATGATAACCAATGTGTCATTTTTTAATGATATCTACCTCCATAAAGAAGATAAACAGTTTTTTATCATATGCATGGGATCCATTAAATGGAAATATTAATATGCTCGCAATATAGAAGCTCATAAAGCATAGATTTCTTTTTCATCCCAATAATCATTTTCTCAACATAAGTGTCAAATAATTCAAGATCATCGAACATAGGTTCCCCATTTAATTGAAAATTTATGCAAGTTTTTTTCTCCTTCTCTGTCTCATATGCCCTAAGCCAATTTGTCAAAGTCATTATTTTAGGTCTTCTAGTTTTCTTTGTTTTACTATTGAAAGAATATGTTGCTCTTCTATAAGAGTGGTCATCTGGGAGGAACATCCTCGAGCAATGGTACATCAAATTTTGTAGGTGTTAGGACCACCTATCCTTTATTAAAGGTCCACAACATTTACATCAATGATATTGCTTTGTTACAAGACCTACGATGTCATTGTATACATAACATATTAGTGCCAAATAAGGTGGTTGCACCAAATTAAGTTTGTCAAATAACATTATTGATATAACCACATCAATCAACATGCTTACTAGAGGAAACTCCTAGTCCTATATAACCATGCTTGTTGTATGCACATATGCCATACAATGTAAAATACCTCTCCACCGAGACAGGTCTTGATACATCGTATACTTATATGCCTTCCCTTAATTGCTTAAATTCGTCGATCAAAGGTTGGAGGTAGACATCCATATTCTTCACCTATTTGTTACCAAAAAATATAAGAGCCAACATAAGATGTTGGTCCTTCATGGATAACCATGGAGGGATATTGTCATTGATCACTACCACTATAAAAGCGTAATATTTGGTGTTTTGGAGGGGATATGGGTTAAATCCATTCATAGCTATTCTCAATCGAAGGTTGTGTACTTCATCCTTGAATTTATCTAGCCATGCATCCTCTACATGCTTCATGGCTATTGAATCTACAAGAATCCACATAAAGATTGGCTCACTTTTATCTGAAGAATTCCACACCTGTAAAATGTCTAATTCGTTGCAACAGAAAATCCTTTGAATCCTTTGGATTATAGATATGTTCCTCAATATATTATGAGGAGGGCCATGTTCCTTCCCCCCTTTTTTAAAATATATTTGGTACCTATCATGGCCACATTCAAGACATATATATGTATTCTTGTATTTTCCTTTATATAAAAGACAATAATTTGAACAAGCATGATATGATATGGACTTAACACCCAACTTTTTCAGCAATTTCTTTGCCTCTTCGCAACTATCTAGGAGAATGTTATCAACCCAAAATACTTTTTATTTGAATAGATTGCAATTAATTGGAAATATAAATGTACAATATCACTAAGCATGCAACAAATCTCTTTTCATTGCTAATTAGTGCCAATAATCACACGTCCAACATACCATACATTGCTTTCATGTTGTACAACAACATTGTTGTCCTCAGTTGGGTAGACCTTGATCCATTCCCAAAGAGAGGAGGTAGTGGGAGAAGTTTTCAGGATTTCAAAGAAGGCATCGACAATATTAGCATCATTCCTATCTCACCTTATTGGAATGCATTTAACAAGATTCCCTCCATGGCATGGGTATCCCATAATAAATCATCCATACCAACCTCGATATCATTTTTTCATCCCCGCCCTGTGAAGAACTAGTGTTACTATACATGTTCTGAATTGGTGACTTGGAACATAGTGGGAATTCAAAAGGTGGTTGATTCAACCATGCTTTGTATGCTTTCTCTCCAAGCTCTTCCTGTCTAATAGCCTTCTCTCGATTTGACATGCTACTGAGGTGCAAATAGAGATTGTGCACAAGTTGAACGTTATCGGAATACTAGTTGCAAAAATATTGAACATTGAATCAATGGTACTATTAAAGATAATGGATTTAAAATGTTGAAACATTATACAAAATAAGTATTATAAGCATATAATTTTATCCAATAGTACATGCGCAATCAACCACTTTATAAAACAAATGCGGAATTAAGCAATACATTAACATTAATTCCAATGAAAATACAAAAATACAGTTACTCAATGATCATTTTCTTATGCCCCAATGGAACATCTAAATGTATCCCCAATGCAAGTCATTTTTTACAATAAATTGGTAGTCTATGAAACTTATAATTTATTAACAACTCGTCACCAGGATACAAACTATGTATTGCATGCACAATAACAAATATGGATGGTTTACTTTTCATAAAGAACTCTTTGTTATTGGAGTGTTCCTAAAATGAACAATTTGCACTAAACAATGAGCACTTGGAGCTATTTACGAATCCTGCAATGTTCCCATGAGTGCATGCACGGCCATTGATATATAACATCTTCTTCTGGTTAAATTTTCCCAAAGTGAAAAAATTCATGCACATACTATACATGTAAATACTATGTTTGTATTTCACAATATTCAAATAATCACATCGACTATAAGGAGGGCCATAATATGGCATAAGTACTACTAATTGTTTGGGTGGGGTTGGGGGGGGGGGAGAACACATGCAAAAGGATAATCAACCCAAAATTTGAAGCATCTATTTTAGACTTTGTGATCATGTAACTATTACCACAATAAGAGAATTTGCTTCCAACATCAGGCACAGGAAGGGAATATGGCCATGCACCATATAGAGTGTGATTGTAATTAGTTTAGTGTTTTACTTTGCAAGTGGATGGGAAAAGAGAAGTCATCCTTACCCTCCAACAATTGAACCGACCTTTTTCTATACTTAGAAATTTTTTCTCTTAGCTCGTACAACTTTTTGGATCTCCTTGTAGATATGTTTTGGGTAGTATTGATATCATATATTGTCTCACTAGAAGTCTCAGTTGACTCAACAGAAGAAGATAGGATGGCCAATTTAGGACAGAACAAGGTTGATTTTTCTTACATATTTTAAAATAATGAGCATATGGAAGTGTTCCTACGTGTGTTTTCTGTTTCACTTATTGGATCATTGACCGTGTTGGGGGGTATTAAAATGTCAACTTTGGGTAGTCATTATTTAATACAATGAGACAGTGTGACTTGCCTAGGGTTCACCTTCAACCCTTTACATTGTGAACAATTGCATACCACTAGAGAATCATAAAAGAAATCTAGTTCATGTTGAAGTACCATTGAGCTAGTATGGTTACTAGATGATGGCATGTTACACCTTGCGGGGTAAAGTGGCCTTCCATTTTCATCTACCATCTTCTTACAGTATGCTGCTCCATATAAGACCATGTATCTTTTTAAGAGTGGTGGAATATCATGTGCATTCGAGCTTGAGCCAAAATTGGTACCCTACAGAAGACAGTGCACAATTATGCAAGTGCATGTGTAAAGACAACATAAATTCAAATATACAATCTGAACTTATCAGTGACAACAACAAAGAAGTTAGATTTTCAATGATATGGAATTTAAAGAATCAAGCATTTCATGTATTTCTCTTTTTTCTCTAACAATTGAGTGAAGCATACAATCAATACATGTGTTCACTCTTTAAAAACCAAACTAATAAAATTGCTACATTCTTTTTAAAATATGGAAACTGGTGTGCCAAAAAATTCATAAGCGCACCAATGCATTATCACAGTCGAAATGCATCGATGCACTATCTAAAGAGGTGCACCGACAAGAACATTTAGAAGCACCTCTACAAAGAAGAAACCTTTGCAAACTATTCGTTGTGGAATTTTACACTAGTACTTTTTTTCTTCTTTCTGTGTCGTTGATGCACTTATGTGAAGAAATCACATCGGTGCGGAATTGACTACTCATTGGACCCCTATTTCGGAAAAAAAATTGTGCACATATAAATCTTAAATTTAATGGTACATTACATGGTGCACCTATATAAAAATAGCACACTAGTGTGTTATGTTGAGATATACACATCAAAAAGGAGACGTAAGAAGTAATAAAGAATTGATTTGTGTGTTTATCATCAATTGGATGAAAAAAAGAACAGGAATTTATTTTTAAAATAGTGAGGTTATAAATAAAATCTTAATGCCTAAACCTTTTTTTAACAAAAGTTTGGGGAGTGACTTATGAAAGAGATGTTTCCAAGTGAATAGTTGGGAGAGAGATTTCTTTGAAGAGAAATTTTGTAAAGAATCACGATGGACATGTACAACTTTGCAGAGGGGACATTTCAAGTAGGTTTTCCTTCAAAAGAATCGACAAATGACATAAATTATATAATATATTCGAAGAAAATAAAGAGTATAGGAGTTACCTTCAATGATGGAAACCCTTGTGTTCTTCCTCCTATAGATGTATCTTCATCACTGCAATCCCTAGGGTTCTTCTTGCTTTCCTTTTGTTTTTTATTCCATAATAATATTTTATTTTTAGCAGTGTAAACTTATTGGTTACATATATTATTATATGGGGATTTCAAATGCTCTTGGACCAAGAGCATAATGCATTTCAATTCGAAGTCAACCTATCTCGACTATCCCTGTTAGATTTTTTTCTCAAAAACGCTTTTGTTGTTTTAGGTTTGCATTTTATAGAAATGGCGCAATGGTGCATTTGTATTTCTAGGAAGCACCATTTAAATTTGTTTAAACATTTACGGTGTGTATTTACACATACAATGCACCAATGCGTTTTGTCATATATTGTACACTAGTGTGTAATTTCTGTAATGTGCACACCATTAGTTTTTACTAGAAATTATTTACTTAATGTTTAATTTTTTTAATGATTTGCTTGTTACATTATGAAAGGCGTTTATTAATAAAAGGTGGCCCATAAAATATCACAAAATAAAAATCACAACGAAGGGAGCAAGGGAAACATATTTGACAAAAATAACATGGTAAGTTTTTTGTTATTTTAATATGAAAGAAATATATTGGAATTATCTATATGTTTTAATGATGTGTATTGTCATGCAGAGCAAATTTTTTAAGAAAACTCTATAATATTGTTCGCAATTTAAGTGAAGAACAACAAACCAACTTTAAGAAATTTTTGCAAATTGTGGAGTTATGTGGATTAACAAGTGATCAACATGCCAATTTTTTTTTCACTTCTTACTAGCAATGCTTCTGAAGAATCACTGTTGTCATGTTTCAAAGTTTTGATTTCAAATTTTTGAATGTTGTGCAAGAACAAAGAGTGAGGAAATAGGATTCCTTAAAAGATAAAAATTAAGAGAATGCAAATGATGATGATTTGGTCATTAACTCAACTGGAGTGGTATTGGACTTTAATGCGGGGGTGGCATTTTATGAATCTTTGAGGGATATAGTGGAAAGAACGTATAGATGCAGTTTTTCATTACAATACAAAAATCAATCTAATGAATCTAAGAATCATATTATAATTAAACTACAGGAAGCATTTCTGGAGCAGCGGGCACTAAGACCAGTGACACTTCGAATGGAAAAACATAAAATATCAAAAAATAACATTTTAAAAAGGTATTTCTGGTTAAAATGTTTTGCTTATAATCCAAAACATATTTTGTTAATATTTTTGCTATATTTATTTTCATATAAATATTTATGATTTTTTTCATTGTGCTTTTCGTTTTTTAGGAAGATTGTTAAAATTCCAGAGGAAGAACGATGTGATATTCGAACCAGTAAGGATGTTAAAAAAGGTGTAACATGAGATGGTCAAAGAAATGAACATAACCGCATCATAAGGGGAGCCATCCCAACAAAAAAATGCATCAAACATGTGTAACCATTGTTTTATTTTTAATGTGCATAGAGTTTAATTATTGCATGAATACTAATTTTCAATTGTTTTGTTGTAGCATAAATGAAAACAAAATGACACTCATTCAGTGCATTATACAGGACAACAAGGCAAAACAAAGTTGATCGCATTGTTTGTGAGTGCTTGTGATTTGCTTCGGATTTTTTTTTATTTTATGTGATGTTAATATCATAATTAATTTAAATCGTACATGGATGTTTTGGAATAGGTGCTAACATACAAGGAAGAGGCATCCAATCATTTGATTAACGTTGGATTGAGTAAGGTTTCTCAGTAATGTTGGGGTATCAAGGGTTAATTTAACGATTTGTAAGTAGCTATATTGTTTTATAATTTCCCTTATTTTATAATTAATATACCAATAGTAAAAGTTTCATTATATCTATGCTTTGTAATGTCATATGAAACTAATAGGAAACAAAGTATGGACATGAGCCAACAAATGATTTATTGAGGTCGACATGAGGAACGATTTTGAAATTATGTGTGGAGTTTATGATTCAATCATTGAGCTAGTACATTTTCCATTTAAGAAATCATGTCTATTATATCATCTATAAATGTATATATACTCATCACATTTTATTTTAATGCTTGTAGGTGGAACATGAAAATATGGAACAAAATGCATATCCCCTGAAGATGCTGCAGAGATGGGGCGTGGAAGGAGCCTGAGCAACTATAACACTTCAAGCAATGATTAATGACCAATATAATTTAATGCTATTCCTCCAAATTGTATATTTTGGAATTGTTATCCTTGAAAAACAAGTATTCCTTGTAATGTGGACACATCATCCCAATTGGATGAGGATAAGTAATCAATAATTGTAACAATGTCAAAATGAAGTCTTGATTATTGTCTACCTTTATGTTGTACCATATTTTGGATTCTTATTCATATATAATAAAATTGGTTTCTTCTTCTATTGGATTGTCTAATGCCGCAAAATGTTACATTAATGATTAAATATATGAATGATGTTTACATTGTGATATCAACAAAGGTGTACCCAACACGCATTTTGAACCACAATATTTAAAATTAAAAAAAAAGATATATGAAAATAAACATTACTATAAAATTATTTGTTTCTCGAATAATTAATTGAAAATCTGTAAAAATAGAAAAGAAAAGGCTATATTTAGGCATGGAAAAATTCCCCACACCATACATAATATATAAAATAAATAACAAACTCTATTTACATATCCCCAAAATAGAAAAAAATTGCCACATCAATATACAAATCTATTTAAATTCGCCACTGCAACATACAAAATCTATTTATTTCAACTAAGGAGTTCCTTTTATTCATTTCCGTTAACTTATTAAAATTTTATCCACTTGTTCTCTTTCACATAATAAACGTATGAGTGATGTTTACATATAATACACATTGGTGCTCAATGTTGTTATATATTTTAAATCCCTGATGTAATTATGTAAATATTGATGATGAAATGCTTGAAGGCCAAACAATTTTTGTATGATGCAAATTATTAATATAAAATACAACTAGATGTGGCTGAGGCAGACACTCAAGAAAATGGGGACCTATGAATTCACCAGTGAGAAGGAAAGGGGTTGTAGATAGCCTTATGGGGGTTTATAACATGATCGTAGCCTAACCTTGAACCCACAAGTATTTTAATCTTATTAATCTTTTTTAATCTTATTAACTAATCCTCATGCTAACGAAGGATTAGTGGCATAAGCTAAGTGCGTGAATCTTCTGGGGGAATACCACGTGGGTGAAGTTGGTTGTGCATCTAAAGGAATGCATGAAGAAAGAATTGGGACACATAGACACTCTCTCTCTCATTCACATCGATGCAAGGAAGTTCATTATCTTCTTTTTGTGACCAGTGAACCATTTTTCCCTGGGGGTGTGGGTTCGAAGACTTCAATTCAACATTGTTTATGAAGCTGGAATCTGATATCTAGAAAATCGTTGGCGATGATTGGCATGTCAAACCCATATTATGCTTCCAGTGAAATGGTGAAATGTGTATTAACTTTCCTCGGTGGAAATTTTGGTGCATTGGTTAATAATGGTGGCCTAGTGTAGGCTATTGATTGTTGTGTGTTTGGAATATAAAACGAGGAAGGAACTACATTGTTTGGTGTGGAACTGGTTGGTGCCAAATTCTTAAACTAGTGAGAAAGAACCATGTTGTTAGGTGTGAAATTGCAAGTGCCAACCTATGAGAGATAACCAGGTGGGGATTACCTTGCTTACCTGTCTCTTTATCTTTCCATCAACCTTAAGCATTCTCCTAGTGGATTCATAGTCTCAGCTCAAGGGTGGTACCTTGCTGAGAGAATTATGATCAAGGTATCCTATTGTTGGCTAGAGTGTGCCTCACACATAGCCATTTACTCAAGCTGTCAGTCATTCATATAGGTGCTTGTTGCTCTGCATCAACTATTATACTATTGTTTATGATTTAATGATTATAATGATTCTTGAAGGATTGAATAATTATTTGCATTGGGTATGCAAATTTGTAACTTGAATGGTTAAACTTGGATTTGTGTATACCTATTCTCGAACAATCTCATTGACGAGTAATACATATGTATGAATATGTGACTAATGTTTTGGGGTTATGTTGTCACAATAGTGTCAATTCATTGTAAGAGAAGACACTTAAAGGAATTGTGCCTTTGTGAATGTTTACTTCATGTAGGACTGCATTTAACCTTGTTAAGTTGAATTGTTCCCAAAAATATTTAAGTAATGAGAATTGGCAATGACCAGAATATTCTTTTCTTTAAGAAAAATAATTCTGGGTTAATGTTCAAATATAATTCTTTTTCTCTTCGTAAGAATGTCGAAATTAAGTCTTATTGGACTCAACCGATGAAATTAAACTTAATTGGAAAATATATTAAAAACCAAAAGCCGATGGGGTTGGTTTTCCTTATAAACTAATGAGTTGTATATATTATAACCGATGTATTGAAGGAATGAATGGTTTGTTTTACTAGTCTAAAACATATGCCTTAGATGATTCTTAGTGAAAATTGACTAAGACCAAAATCGCCAAAGCAACTTGAGTACAAAAGTGCCATGTTTTTCTAAAGTCTATAGTTAACATCGAATAGGTTAAATTGGGAGGGCCCTTGGTTGATGGAAGGGTGCTGACGTGTCCAGACCCGAGGTTGTGGGACCAATATTGGAGGGTAGAAAATCAGGTGATGAATGTGCAATGTTCTGAGGTTTTCGAACACAACATGGTGGGACCTACATTGAAGGGTAAGACCTCGATTGGAAAGGTTGAAATCGATAGCAAGATGGACCAAAGTTCGATCCCGAGATGTTGGAGATGACATTGACATAGATATTATCAAAGAGAAATAGAATTAAGGTTTTGCATCATCCCGATGTGAGAGTTCCAATAAATATGGAGGAGAGAGAACAGGCACATCGAGTTGATAATAAAAGGAATCCAAAAGATGGTTTCGATGTCCGAATTCTAATATACATTGACAAGGGAAAATCTGAATAGGAGCATCAGGAAGAAAATGTCAAGACTAAAAGGGGGAAGAAGCATTGTTACTCTCTGATATTGTAGTAAATATGTAAATATGTTTCATTAATAAAATTAAGTGGACAATCCACTTGTTAACGAATTTCCAAGTGGAGAGTTAGTAAATGCATTCCATATATATAAACAAACTTGGAGCATGTGCATGTGCATGTGCTAGCATCCTGCGAACTCCATGGTACGTGGAACTGTTGGGTGAGGTTTAAAGTCACAATGAGGTATGTTATACTTATGCTCATTGTCAAATTATATGCACCAATGCTTATTTATACTAGCGTATATCCAAATCCTAGGCTTTATCAAGCACCGAGAGGGATCAAATCTCTCGAGGTGCAAACCTCGTCTTAGGTATTGCACTCAATGAATTATCAACTTTGGTGTGTCCTTAGCCATTGATTTGATTCAAACCAAAAGACACATATTTTTATTTAAGGTCCACATATAATATTTTTATTATTAGTATTTAATATTATTTATGGCCGACATATAATATTTATTATTATTATTTATTTTGTTAGGAACTAACATTACAACATTTCCCCATACATGGTTTTAAAACCATATGCAAGGCCCTCCTACAACCATGGGTTGTTTAGGAGGCCTTGCACATGGTATTCAAACCATTTGCAAGGCCCTCCTAAACCATGTACAATAAAACCCTGGTTGTTTAGGAGGCATTGCACATGGTCTTAAAACCATGTGCAAGGCCCACCTAAACCATGTATAATAAAACCATGGGTTGTTTAGAAGGCCTTGCACATGGTTTTAAAACCACGTGCAATGCCAACATTTTTTTGCGGATAATTTAATTTTTTACTTTTTATTATTTTGTTAGGTAGGAACATTACAACATCAACCCCATACTGTGTTTTTTTTCTCGCCCACATTTTTTTAACCAGATAATTAAATTTTTTTACTTTTTTATTGTTTTGTTAGGTAGGAAGATTACAACATCTGCCCCATATTAGGTTGTTTTTCTGGCCGACATTTATTTTGGCCTATAATTAATTTTATTTTTATTTTTTATTAATAAAAATAACATTACATAAAGTTTTGTAACTTTACAAGATCTCCCCCATACTGGGCTGTAGAGCGCCTCTCGGCGCAATAATAAACGCACTAGTTGGAACAATCCACAATGTACATGTGCACTGGTCCATTTATATATAGAAACAAAATGGTTCTTTAATAAAATATATGTAGCATCGGTGTGGTAAGGATATCGCATCAATGCTATATAAATGTATTATATGCATCGGTGCGTGCATTAGAACATATCAACCGATGTGTTGTAAATGAATTCATGCATTGGAGAGGTTTATTTATAATATATGCACTAGTGCATATTAGTTATAGATACACACCTGTGCATTTTATGTATATAAGACGTATCGGTGTACATTATCGAAATATAAAGCATCGAATAAAAAAATATTTGCTAAAACCTTTATTTGCCCATGTTTTTTTAGTTATAATGAATATCTGTTATAAACTCCATAAAACTTATGCTCCCAAAAATAGATTTTGTAATGGAGGTTTTTTGGACAATTTTTGCTAATCTTGTAACACTAAAAACCTCCACTAGAAGGTGTTTTTCTTGTGGTGCTTTATAGGAATGCCTACAAAAGGCTTGGGATGAGTTGTAAAATGTCATATTTCAAGTAGAACCTATAATATTGGAATTTCTCTTGAACCAACTTATTCTAAGGAATAAAAAGAAGAGATGGATTCATTTTAGTTAATTTTAATGTTATTAATGACTAAAGTGGTCGCTTGTGTGAAGCACATGTTAACAAGATGGTGTTTAGGAAGAAACCCAAATATAACGGAAAGGATCCTCAAATTATACCTGACGAGGAACTTGTCACAAATCCAATAGTTGAAAATACACCCATCCTACACTTCAATGAAAGATATATATAGACCAAAAACTACAATGGGATGCAATTTATCGCTCTTTAAATTTCAAAATTACCATGTGGAATCTAATCTTAAACTCTATTGAGTAATAAGTAGATCTCACTTTCATTGGGTAGCAATTACATCACTTCTAATGCCAAAAATAGAAGTTGTTTCTATAGTTATAGCCATAACCAATTAATTTTTTATTAAAGAAATATAACCAATTGGTACATGCATATTTGACGTAGATATTATAATGTCCGGCATATGAAAAATAATATAAATAAATATTTAGTTGCGGGTTTAATAAATATTGTAGTCACAAGAGAACACATTATTGGGGACAAATAATCAATGATGTATAACAAAAGAGAATATATGTGTGTGTGTGTGGACAAAACCTTTGAATGAATAAAAATATTATGTTAAATAAATATCTTCTTAGTTAATTGTTTGGGTAAATGAAAGACACCATAGAAGAGCCAATCTTTTATTATGTTCGTTCTCAGGCTAATGGAAGTACTTGGAAATAAAGGGTTGAATCTATTCGCAAAGAAATAAAATACATAGAGATTTTTTTTTTATGAGTAAGTAGGAAAATTCTATTATGGTACAGAAAGATAGTACAAATGGAAGAATTACAAGAGGTCCTGGAAAACGACCCCAGTCTGGACCGAGACATGGCTAATAAAGCCTTCCCCGCCGATCTTAACTAAACCAAGCAGAGAAAGAGAAAAGCTTTAAACCAAGCTAAAACACTACAGGAGCCTGAAGGTCTGGTTCCCACCAAATTCCAAAACTGAGACTAATGGGGACCATCTCCAACTTATCCAAAACTCCAGGTATTCATTTGCTTGAGTCTATCCCTGCAGGAAGGAATTAAAGAAAAAATTGACATTACTATTAAGCAGAAATCGACATGAGTAGGAAGGGCTTAAAGCAGAAATTACTATTAGCCCCATCCAAGGAAACCAAAGATGTCTCCGGACGGTTGGGGAAATGAGCCTCGAAGCATAACATAGCGAGCCAAAACATAGACAACCTTAAGACATAAATCAACATAGATATAAACATCAAAAAGACAAAGGACCAATGCCAGGGATCCCAATCTTAACTTCTTGCCTCTCGGTTAGGGCCCTGGTGATGTTCCGTGCACTGAGCCGGAGTGTTGCTTACAAGCGAGTTGGCTGGGGTATTCACTGGGGTGGTAGCGATGTTCCTCGGGTTTTCCAGCATGTTCTGAGCAATCTGCTCCATGAGTCTGAAACCAGCGGCACTTTCCTGCTGCCCGCGACGGATGATGTCCGGGCATCACGGATCCAATACATAGAGAAAATTTAACAAAGTTGATAGGGTATATTTAACTATGTTGAGAAATCTCTTTACGGGCTTCCTAGATTGACTTACCCTCTTTTGAATTCAACTACCGAGTCATAGAATGACACTCCAATATAGAATGAATTATAGTGGTTTTTATGGCCTACCATTTCTGGATTTTTTTTATTATGCCAATCCAACTACGTGTAAGTTCAACTTTTTTGGATGAACTATGTAAAACAGTTCTTTAACATCAAGTTTTTTTCATGGGAAAAAAAAGTTTATCGAGAACTGAGTAACACCAAAGGAATTTGACCTATGAGCTCTAATATTTCTTCCATGACATTGCTTCCTACAAATCCACATGGTCCTTCCTAAATTATAGAGCCGGTACTAGAACTTTCCACGATCAAAGAAGCAGTACAAAAGGGCCATGATAACAGTTAGATTAATATTTGTAAATATGTTAATGTTGATATCCCATGCATAAGTGAGATTTAAAGCTCCCCTACACAACCTTAAAATGACATGACAATCAAAATCGTTCTTACCATTGTGAGGACATGTGATGATTGTCCTCAAACTATGCCTCTTTAAACCATGTATTTCATAGACCTGTCACATGCTTTGACTCATCGTTCCATCTACTTGCTTGTTCTTCCAAACCATTAATTCCATCATCCAAGAGGGAGCAACCTATGCTCAAGGGGGTCTTCACTTTTTTATTATCAAGATCCTCGTATTGAGCAACAATGCTTTATTGGCTTGCTTATCGGCTAGAGAATTATTGGCTCTTTTCACATGAAAAAATTTAACCTCCTTCAACTTACCTAGGTTATAAGTATTTATGCTCAAGATCCAAATTTGAGTGTTTTATTTACTTTAGTGTTTCCTCCGTACTTGCTTGATAAATAGGACAAAATCCCTAATGACTACTAAATTCCTTATATGGAGTTCTTTAATAAGCTATGAGCCCATGTACAGAGCATAAGTTTATGTTGTTTTGTTTGAAGAGACTCCAATCCACCATTAATAAGACATTTTAGTTTTTCATGTTTGGCTTATAAGTATGACATAGCTCCAGCTGCCCGAAAAATTGCTTTGTGTGAAGTTAAAGAGCATACAAGGGTTGAAGCAACGTACAAATTATGGAAACCTTACCAATGACCATAAGGTTTTATTAAATTTTCAAACAAATTAATATCAATCTTAATAAATAAATAAATATTTTACATAAAAACAAATCATATTTTAGTGAATTGGATTTAGCTTGAGTGATTGGGAGTAATGCTTGTTATCCTCCCCACCCAAGTCGCAAGTGACATGTTGATCTCTTAAATAAGTAAAATCATCTAAGATTTATGTGGTGGATAATATTTGAAGAACAAGTTTCTAGATTCTCCACGATTGCGATTAGTGAGTTGATGTTTCGAATCCTTAGGTAGATTCATCATCGAGACAAATGATCGAGGGAGACAAGTTGCAGATGAGACAAATTTGTATAGATGGACAGGAAAAAGAAAACAAATTTTAAGTTTGTAGGGTTATCTTCAATTAAAAGCTAGCTTAAATTAAAAATAAAACGAAACAACAAACAATATAATGGTATATATTAATTAATAAAATAATACATCATAATTAATGCTACATACTAGTACTATATTAACAAGTGGAAATAGCAACATAGTTGCTAAGTACCTGCCTCTTAAGAAAAGTTCCAAGAAAATAGTAATAGAAGTTTATCAAGAAGATCCCCATCTAAAACTGGCACCAGGTT